>BLKR01002793.1:0-171210 GCA_011170035.1 Teleogryllus occipitalis
TTTGTTACTGAATTTGCTCGTTTATGTTCGCAGCGCTAGGGCAGCTCTGACGATTTAAGACGCATTTAAGAGTTCGCAATTGGCTGGCCCTACCAAATACCAGCCCTTGTGTCTCTGTAAAACGCTACCGTTTCTAATGCACCAGATAGCAGATATTACAGCGATCAGAATTAAGATTTTTCAGTCATAAATATTTTGAGAATGTTTGAAAAGTCACCTAAAGTTGATATTCGCATTATCATGTGCATGCAATATATGATTATTCGAAATAGCGAATAAAAGGCAATTGTAGAGATAGCGAAGGGTTAAAGATTTTTTGAATATTTATTTGAACCTTATAAAATTACATTAAAAATAAATAATTAAATAATTTTCTATCGATTACAATGATGAAAATAACTACGTGCCATGCAAACGTTTCACATAATTTGCAACGTATTTCACTGCCTCGTTCTCCATAAAAATCATTAATAATCTTCGTTAAAAATTGAGAACAATAATTCAAAATTTACGAGTTTAGTGATCGCATAAAGAAGGAAAAACAGCAGGAGATAAATTGCCTAGAGTTTATGTTTCAAGAATGTTTCCAAAAGAACATTAAAATAATTATTTTGACGAATAAAGCATTGAATCATTAAAAATACTTATAGGAGTTATTTTTGGATGTAATATTTCCTCTTAAACAAGACGTCATTCAGAAATATATCACAAAAATTGTCATGAATAAAGCCTGGCTAGCTAATTGTGAACCAGATGCAAGTTGGATTATTGCATTGGACAATATATTCACTTGCAAGGCGACAAGAATGCACGTAGCATCCAGCGCAACATACGTCATTCACGCGTTCAATTGCGTTTGACACCATGACTCGTGGATTCGGCTACATACGCAGCGTGCGCCTTCCGCGCGGTTTAAAGGCAAGTTGCTTATCATTCACTACGCTAAATGAATAGGAAATTCAAGTATCAAACGGAGCGTGCGGGGGCGACCGCGGCGGCCGCGCGCAACCGCAAATCTGTTAGCTGTGCGCTGGTGCGGCGCGTGGCGGCGCGTGGCGAGGTGGGCGTGGCGCCCCAACAGTGAGAGCGGGCAAGCGGCACGTGACGATGGGAGGAGCGGCACGAGGCGATGAATCGGGGCTCCGGACGAGAGGACATGTCGCGAGCCGTGGAGGTGAGACGCAAGGCGGGGAGGCTGAGTGTGGGGCAGGAAAGAGAAGCACGGGCTAGGGAGTTGTGTCGAGAGGAAGCGGCGTAGCACGAGGAGAGTCGAGACAACGGGATGGAGATCTGATGAGGGAGTAGTGGGAGGAAAGTAAGGAAGGGCGGGGACGTGGTTGGTCGCGAACAAGAAAAGAGAGAGAGGACGGGAAGGAACAGAACAAGAAGGGACGGATGGGACTGGACGGAGCAGGGCGGGGAAGGACACGACGGGAAAGAACAGGACAAGGGACGGGACGGGTCGGGACGGGGCGGGTCGGGTCGGGACGGGGCGGGGCGGAACGGGACAGGACGGGATGCGATGGGACGAGACGGGATGGGGCGGGACGAGGCGGAATAAAACAAAACAGAACGCGTAAGGACTGCGTGTGGACTAGATGTGGAAGGGTGGATTGGGACCGGGTGGATCGTGTTCGAACGAGGCAGGTTGAACAGGGTGTGGTGGCATGAGGCGAAGATGAGTGGAGTTTGACAGGGTGGGGTGTGGCTCTGCAGGGCAACGCGTGACGTGGAGGAATGGGGCGGGGAACCGCAGAGAGGAAGGGGGAGCCGGTTGGGATGTGGCGAAGTGGCGTAGCAAAGGGTGAGGCGGAGGAGGCGTGACGGAGAGGGGACGCGACGGCCCCAGCGTCTAGCCTCGCCGGGCGCGGCCGCCACCGCCCCTAATATAGGCCACTTGTTCGGGGCACACTTCAGCTTCTACACGAGCTCGTAAATAGTGGTGGAGAGCTCGAGTCAATTCAGCACTTCATGAATCGGCGCTAATGGCTGCTTTTACACGCACAGCGAGCATTACGCCAGTCACATTCCATGTGTAATTCCAGCCGCGGCCACGACAATGGGCGCGCTGACAAAAGCGGTGCGGCGGCGCGAGGCGGGGCGGCCCGGGGCGGGGCGGGGCGGGGCGGGCGGCGCGGGGACGCGGGGCGCCCTGTTGCGCGTAGGGATTCCCCGAGGCTTCCCAGAGGCGCCGGCTGGGCGGTCATCGACAACAGGTCTCCTTTGCCGCCCACGCGCCGCCCACGCCCAGCACCGCTCAGCGTCGCTCAGGCGGCTGGGCGGCCGTTTAAGTGGCCGCAGTTGGCACACGCACTTGCTGCTCGTCTTTCATCTGCACGCCACCCACCCACCCATTTCGTGTTCCATTCTTCCAACTTCCTGCAATCTTTCTTTTCTTCTTTCCACCTTTTTCTTCTTCCTTCCACCTTTTTCTTCTTTCTTCCGCCTTTTTCTTCTTCTTTCTACCTTTCTCTTCTTCTTTCTGCACTTCTCTTCTTCTTTCTGCACTTCTCTTCTTCTTTCTACTTTTTTTCTTCTTTCTGCCTTTCTCTTCTTTCTGCCTTTCTCTTCTTTCTGCCTTTCTCTTCTTTCTGCCTTTCTCTTCTTTCTGCTTTTCTCTTCTTCTTTATGCCTTTCTCTTCTTCTTTATACCTTTCTCTTCTTCTTTATGCCTTTCTCTTCTTCTTTCTGCCTTTCTCTTCTTCTTTCTGCCTTTCTCTTCTTTCTGCCTTTCTCTTCTTTCTGCCTTTCTCTTCTTTCTGCCTTTCTCTTCTTCTTTCGGCCTTTCTCTTCTTCTTTCTGCCTTTCTCTTCTGTCTGCCTTTCTCTTCTTCTTTCTGCACTTCTTTCTGCCTTTCTTCTTTCCACCTTTCTTTTCTACTTTCCACCTTTCTTGTCTTCTTTCCACCTTTCTTTTCTTCCCATCTTTCTTTTCTTCTTTACACTCTCTTCCTCTTTCTATCTTTATTTTCTTCTTTACATATTTTGGTTGTTTTTATTTCCTTTTATATTTTTTTCTATCTTCATCGCATAACCTCTTTCATTTTCCACCTTCATTTCTTGGATATTCTCATTTGTTTTGTACTATCTATCCTTTTCTTTTTATCCCTCACCTCAACTTAATTTCTGGCCGTTTCTCAATTTCTTCTTAAAATGTATATTGTCTATTTTTAATTTTCTTTATTTTACGTCAAAAACAGTTAAAAACTGTGTATGACGTGCTATGGGGAGAAATGAATTCCGTGATCCCTACCCTAAGCCATATACAATTTGAATTTTGAATACAGAAAGAAAATGAGCGTTTTTTGCAAGGATTGTTAACAAAATATTCGCTCCAATGTAATAATATCTATTTTCAAGGATAAATGAACAGTAAACTTGGGCGCTTATCCCTCATCACGTCCTTGGTAAAGAAATAATTTTTCCTGCCGCAACAAGATGGAAAACGATAATTTGAATAATTATATTTCCCACTTACTACTAAAAGACATGCACAGATAAATTCATTTATGTCCAGAAGCAAAACAACGGACCGTCTCAGCATTTGTTCAAAGGGTCAGGGAAACTGAATGAAAAACCTGATCGAGATGGAGAGCGATTACTGGCTTTATTAAGTGTTATCTCCAGTTTTTCTGAAAATTAAATGTAATCTGCAGCTCTCTCTGTTGGAGGCCTGTAGATGCAAAGTACTAGATGCATTTTTAGCAAAGGAAGATGTACAACAGAAATTTCCGAAACATTTTGAACGGAATACACATTTAATTCCGTCAATCGATATAATTTTTACGTAAATAAAAGAACCCCCATATGTAGGACCTTTATGCGATTCCCTCTCTCTACAACAAAAGCCTGCTGGGTAAAAGTTTGGAATTTGTAAAATGCTAAGTTCATTACGATGTAACCAATGTTCTGTAAAGTAAAGAACCTTCATTTGATTTAAATCGCTCGCCTCGATAAACTGTTTTATTTGAAAGGGATTGAACATTATGGTGAGGTATATTTATTTTTGCTAGTGCCTACACAGATATTTCATTAACGCGAATGTCTCATTAACGCGTTTGAGACATGAATGAGGTTGTAGTGTCAGGAGTAATTCTCAAAATAATGTGATAATACGTAGCAAAACTCAGCAGGATTTTCACTTCAAAGCTTTTACTTTTCACTTAAAAGTTTTTTTCACAGCACTTGCTATAAAGCAAATATAGATCTCCTGCACAGCCATTAGATTCTCTGCTATCAGCTGAGAGAGTAATGGAGGAAACATTCACAATTAACATGCTGATAGTTGAAGAACATCATGATATAAGTAAGATCATGGTAAAGATTTGCCTTGCTAAATTAATACTTAAAATCGCAAATCTCTAGCGAAAGGGGTAGTGACTAATAGATTTTACATCGGTGAAGCCATACTGCATACGGCTCGATACTTTGAATTCTCTTAGATAATCAAGTAACGTAATATATTCACTTATCTATACTTCGGTTCTTGTTGGACTCATGATTGGAAAATATTCGATTGGGTTGTAAAATAATAAAATAGTAACAGAAATAGTGTTATGATTACTCTTGGGTAAAATAATCATCAATCTTTCTTATTGCGAGTGCTTGTCGTTAATTATTTTTCGTTAAAAGAGCAAAACTGTATAAAACGTTGTGGAGGGATCTCTCTGTTGACTACCCAGACGGACACAAAGGACCACCTCACCCTCAGCGTCTGCCCCGGGTTCGTCGGAAAAGTGGCTAAAAAACTAATAGAAATTACAGTCGAGGAATTACTCGTACATGTGCTAACACTTTTGTGTGCTCATTCTTTTGTGACAAAATATGGAAGATTCATTTTCGTCATCCTAGTTTCTTTATTAGTTTTATCCCTATGTCCCGAATGTGTGGAAACATTGTTTCCATGTTACAAAAGAAGAGCAGCACACTTCAAAACGTCATTAGAGCGCAGGGCGGCGATCAACTTTCACGCGATTGCGCGGGACAGTATTTTGAAGAATAATACGATTTATTTTTAGTAGTAATGTAATAAAGGTAAAAATAATTCGTTACTATCACAAATTCATTTTAGAAATTATTTCCTTTATTTTTTATAAATTATAATCAATTCACTATGGGATGTTGGCCTCCAGCGCCGGCGTTGTGGACGGATCAAATAGGGAAAGCCAGAAGGAGGAGGTTCACAATTGGGCACATTTTCTGAATAAATTCAACAATTTTGACGCATGTCAAAAAGGCGCACGCGAGAACATCACAATAGTTCTATCACCAAATAAATTGGCCAGTTCACAGTTCAAAGGGGTGATGCGTCGGGACAGTGTTCGAAGATGTTCGTCAGTTTACAGTTAAAAGACGCAGTACTAATTATAATCGCTCAGGGTATTAAACATAAAACACAAATACGCTCGATTTCCTGAATAAATTTAATCCAATTTTTGAAGCAACAAAAAAGATGGCCAGAAACCAACGCCACACATGATTTCTACTGAAGTGCCCAACTACTCATTAAAGCCGCAAAGTTCCTAGCGCAGTTGCGCGCGGGACCAGGAATTGCGTTAAAACGCGTGCACCGTTTTCACTGGTTGGGGCGGCGCGGTGGGGGTGGTTGAAAGGGGAAGTGGGAGGAAGGGGGACAAGAAGGAGGGGTGAAGGGAAGGAAGAGGCGGCGCCGCTTCATTTCATCGCTTTGGACGCTGCAGAGCGCGTTGACGCGAGGGCGGAGGTCGCGAGAAAGGAGATGAAACGGCACCAAAATTAATGGATGGAAAAGAGACGGAGTACGCGAAACAAAACGAGAAGGCGTAAATGGGTCGATAGGGAGACGAAAGGGTAAGCACACAACGGAGAGAAAGGAATGTAGGCGTGACGAAATGGTAACCGAGAAGAGCGTAGTGTTATAGTATAATCCGACGGGGTCCGAACAGGAAGGAGGTGCGGTGGCTGGAGCAGATGGGTTGCGTTGTGTTCGGTTAGGTTGGGGCTGTGTGGAGATGGGCAAACGGGCTAGGAGGAGAAATGGGATGAGATGAGTCCGGGGCAACGCGGGACGTGTTTCGCGGGGGCCGGGAGCGGCGAGTCGGGTAATGGAGACGGAACTAAGACGGTGTGCTGGTGTCATGGTTCGCTGCTCAGGAAGGCAGGCGGTTGAGGCCTTGGTTGTGAGGACGGGGAGATGGTGAGACAGGATGGGACGGGAATTGGTGGGTAGTATAGGCGGACGAGAAGAGAGAGGTGGAGAGGTAAAAAGGACATGTGCAAGAGAAATGGAAAAGAAGAGATCGAGAGCGCACAGTCGAAGGGAATGGGTGGGACGTAAGACACAGAAAGGGAAGAGAATGTGATAGAGGGAGGGGAGAGCAGAAGGGAAGAGGGAAGAGACAGACATAGCGAGAGAAGGCTCTGGAATGAAAGAGGCGGGAAAGGAAGCGAAAGGAAAGGCGACGCGAGCGGGACAGGGTTCGCTGGGCTGAGCAGGCGGGGCGAGCGAGAACTGGGGAAGCGAGGACGTGCAGGGCAAAGCTGCGGAGGAGCGGGGCGGGCGAACGTGGGGTGGGGACGGGACGAGGACGTGGACGAGGACGGGTGCAGAGCGAGTGCGCGGGCCGCCGCCGCCGCCGCCGCTGGTCGCCAGCCGCCGCCGCCGCCGCCACCGCCGCCGCCACCGCCGGGGCCTGTGTCCGGACGGCTGGCGCGCTGCGCGCCCCACCTCTCATTCTGCGCTCGCAAAAATTTTAATACACGCTACAGGGCGCCCGTAAAGTCCGGTAACACACAGAAACCCACTGGAAGCTTTTATTTAAAGCCCTACAGCCTGCGTGGCAACACACGTCATTCATGTTGCAGTGGTGTAGAATAACAGAATAATGCACGGTTTTAAAATGTTTATTTTTGTGGTGTTTTCTTTGTCTTGCTGCACGTCTATTTTGTGTCGTAGAAGTCGGGCGGGATGATCGTTGCATGTGTCCTTTCAAAAGAGATCGTGTCCGGAATGACATCGACACAATGTTCACATTAGGGACTCTTATTATAACAAGAAATGCATACAACTTCTCAAACCACAGAATGCAGATGATTATTTGTAATTCACAAGAATTGATAAAGATTCTAGGCGTTTCCACAAAGAAAAAGAGAATGTGAATATCTTCCGATTATAACTTTCTTCATGATAATGATTTTACGAGACTGATTGAAGGGAAAAGCCTTCAAAATGAAATTCTGAAACAAGAATGAAAACATGAAAACTCAAACGAAGTATTCTTTACTTTGCACAATTGTTTTAAAACAAAAAAATTACATTAAGAATTCGACAAGTTGTCATTTGCGCGTCTGTTTTTCTTCTGAGAAGTAAACCCTTCACTACAACTCACACTTTACCCACTTCACAATTAATTAAATATTTTTCACAAAAAAGCATACTTATAAACAATGAGTGTTCGACAACCATAATTTTTTTATGCTCTAGTCATGACCATTTTCTTCGAGACTATAATTTACATCTTATATCTGTAATGTCAAAATTATTCAACTTTGATAATTGTGTTAAATAATTTTCTCTGAGAGGTTGGTGTATAACAATTTTATGTTTCATGTAAATGGCTCAGGTTAATATCAACTTGATGGATATTTTCCTAGAAGTATTCGATGACATAACTTCATATCAGACGGGCAGATGTGAATTCAAAAGTTCTCAAAGCTGCTGATATAATAATTTAAAACGTCAACAACGATAAAAATTATATTAATTTTAGAATGATGGAGGTGAAAATAAAATTATTTGAATAGTGTATCTTTCTTTCATAATAATTTCTCCAATTATATCCCTTTATATCTTTATTTGGTCTATTATTCTATTATTCTCCTTTATATCATTATTTGGTCTGTAATTGTTTACGGTTTTCGGCAATTACATTAGTATCCAGTACCAATTTATTACACTGAAAAAAAACTTGAACTGAAAAAAAATAGTCTGAATAATGACAACTTGTAACAAGACAAAATAAAGTGTCCAAGTACTCAGTATTTTTTAGTATCTTTTTTACTAAATGGCACGTGGGTAATGCTACTTATATAAATTACAAATATAAATACTGATTTATATCATTTAAAAATGGATATAGATGTTCTCGCAATTGAACATAAATTACGAAAGATGATGTTTCCAATTATCTTAAAAGAAGTAATGATTATGTTATTTGTGACTGATAAATTACACAAAATTTTATACATATTTTAACAAATCTGAAAAATATTGAAAATATAATGATAAAGGATGCACAGACTTTTGTAATTGTGACCACGTAAAAGTTGATATATTATTATTATTATTATTATTATTATTATTATTATTATTATTATTATTATTATTATTATTATTATTATTACTATTATTATTGTTGTTATTATTATATTATTATTATTATTATTATTATTATTATTATTATTATTATTATTATATTATCATTATCATCATTATTATCAATTAGTTTCAATAATTACCTTTCATACACATTACAAAACAATAACATAAATATACAATTGATCGGTTTAATAAATTATTTATTAATAATTATACTTAAATCAGAAACGAAAGACAAAAACACAATAATTGCATTAAAATATTTATATTAACGT
Organism: Teleogryllus occipitalis; assembly: GCA_011170035.1. Classification (NCBI taxonomy): domain Eukaryota; kingdom Metazoa; phylum Arthropoda; class Insecta; order Orthoptera; family Gryllidae; genus Teleogryllus; species Teleogryllus occipitalis. The sequence continues at coordinate 8,631 of BLKR01002793.1, forward strand.
CTCAGTAGCGTATCAATACTAAGTTTCGACGATGAAATTCCTACTCAACATCCAATTTTTTCGCCAGATAGAAATCGTCTCGTTTTACCTGAACCTGACAAATCCTATAAATTGAGTTGAGGGGTTGCGTCAAATGTTTAGGCGCCACAACGTCGGGTGGGCGACACGCACTCCCTCACGGGGAGCGCCCCGGGCCAACTCGCCTAGCGCGCCGCGCCGGGCCCTCTCGCTCTGCCGGCCGCTCCAGAGTTGCCGTAGATTTGCTGTTAGGCCATATCATAATCTCTTTTATCGATTCGCTTTTACCTGCATAATTAAAAGGGTAATTCAAGTATTATTAATACTGTTCATTAGAGGTGGCTAAATAGCGCCCCAGTGCCTATTTGTCATGCGCGCCAAAGTCGGCGCAAACCCCCGCGCGTCAGGACAGCGCGCGAGCGACCGCCCGGCCGGCCGGGCTGCCAGGCGGGTGGTGGCCCGCGCGCCGCAGCCCGCGCCCGATTCGTCAAACGCGCGTGGACGAGTGGCGATGGCAGGGGCAGGGGGACGGACGACGGGATGGGCCGGGGAGCGTGGCGAGACGTGGTGGTAGGACGCAGCGAGTGACCAGCGAAGACGGTGAGAGGGACAGTGGGGCGGAGAGTGGCAGGGAGAGACGGGAGGGACGATGGGGTAAGGAACGGCGGAGGGACGTTGTTGGGACGGAGGAGGATGGGAAGAACGGGGGAGAGACGGGGGAGAGGAGGGATAGCGGATGGTCGTGGAAGGGACGGGGAGGTGCGGGGGAGAGACGGGGAAGGATGCGGGAGGGGTGGGGATGGATGGGGGGAGGAATGGGTAACGGACGGGGATGGGGAGGGACGGCGGGTGGACTTGGGAGGGACCGGAGAGGAACGGAGGAGGGACGTTGTTGGGACGGGGAGGATGGGAAAAAACGGGGAGGCACGGGGGAGAGACGCGGAGGGACGGTAGAGGCGGTGGATGGACGTGCGAGAGACGGGGAAGGACAGGGAGGGATGGCGGAAGTACGTGGGAGAGACGGGGAGGGGCGTGGGGGGAGACGGGGAAGGACGCGGGAGGATGTGGAGAGGCGGGGATGGGCGGTGGGAGGAGCCGGGAGGAATGGGGAACGGACGGGGATGGGGAGGAGCCGGGGAGGGACGGTGGGCGCGGCGGGGATGTGCGGAACGGCGTCCGCTGCGCCGCTCGCAGTTAACAGCCACTTGACGTTAGCCCCGATGTTTAACACAGGGAGCTTTTTCATGGAAGTGGATGGGATCTTCATTAAACGGGTTAACTCAAAGTCCGGCGCGTGCGCTTCCCGAACTGCGTAATGTGACGTGACAAGAGGTGTAGTTACACCACGTATCCTCACGTGCCTTTTACATGTCATGACGTGTCGTGATATGACATGACATGTGTCGTGACACGACGTGATGGTTCACGGCTTGGTTTAGCGTAACAGCATTGTGTCACGTAATGCAGTTCAGCACAGTGGGCCATGGTGGTGCGTGGCTTTACGTGGCGTGGCGAAGCGGGAACCTACGAAGCGGGCCCATGTGGAGCATGATGTGGCGGGACGTGACAGGACTGGCATGGCTGGCGGGTCGTGGGGGGACGTGACGAGACGTGACGGGGAATGGCGAGCGTGTTGGGACGTGGCACGGCGTGACGTAGAGTTAAGGGAAATGGACGGAAGTGGCCGGCCAGGAGGAGGGCACGGTATTCCGTGGGACGGCGTGAGGCGTCACGGAGCGATCGCATGCCCAATTTTGACGCTGGGCTCACAGTGGGGTGACTCCGCGCCAGGAATATTGCAATATGGAAATTTCTCTATTGCGTTGTCGTACATATAACCCGTTCAATATGGATCACAATTGGCTGCGGTGCGGGACATTACAAGAAATAGAACTCCCCATCTATTCATGACATGAAGATTACTTTTTTCGAGTTCATGCACTTTTCAATAATAGAGAAAAAGTTTTAATTTTTGACGAACGTTCATGTGCAAACGTTTCATTAAGATCGGACAAAAACTAAAGATAAGTCAAAAAGAACCAGTTTTCTTCATATAAGAAAAAATATTAATTTGAAAACTTTATTTATTTATTTATTTATTTTACGTCAAAAAACAGTTAAAAAACTGCGTATGACGGTGACTAATGATGCTACTATAGGGTGCTGACTAGGACTAATGATGCTACAATAGCAAATACTTTCTCGCATTATTTTAAACATTTGTAATTTTCGAAAATTAACGAGAAAAACGGGGAAAAACGGGGAAAATCAGAATGAAGTTTGTATAGATGAATCGGGGAATATCAATGTCGGAGAAAATCGTCTGAACGCTTTATGCATTCGCATTGACCATAGACGGACGAACAGATAGACGATTTGCCGTCAATAGATTTTGCGGTACCAAGTATCCACAAAACGTGTATTTTGCCCACACGATAACACAATTACATAACCTTTTTCATTTCTAAGAACGTAGTAAAGTAATAAAGTAAAAACTAGCCTAAGTTATACCAAACAAAATCATTATCTTTTAGTGAAAATTATATCGAACGTGATTCAGGTCTTCCAGATATTACCTCGAAAAGGTAAAGCACCTAAAAAGCAATTCAGTGGGTTTTCATATCTAAAGAATCATATGAGATAACAAAAAGGTATTTATTTAAAAAACGATAACATTTCAATTTTATTTATATGAACTTTTATATATAAAGTAGATTAACCACATGAGTTCCATAATATAAAAAGGTATGTCAAGAGCTTACAACTGAAATAATATTCGATATGGCTGAATATCATGGAAGTATCTTAGAGAGCTGCGAATCAATGATGACACATTGGAGTTCATTAAAATGAAATAAAAAATTGAAACATGATCATATTATAACATTTGTGGTACTCTACCTATAACCTTGATGGATAATAACAATCCAAGATGCCTAAATATTACTTACAAGGTTAGAGTTTTGAAACCTGAAGCCAACATAGTACAATAAAATAAAAATATGGATATTCAAAAGTGAATTGTATTGAGAATGTGAAGCAAATCTTTCTCCTCGAAACATTGCCAATTCTTAAGAAACACACACAGATAAACATGAGCTTCCTTTTTAACTGTGTGCATTAGATAGAAACTCACAAAAAAATCAATTTTTGGCCTGTCACACTTTTTCTCAATGTGTTTCTCTAAGTGAAACTCGGGAAGGATAAAAATCTCCAATGTCTACATTGGGACGCGTCTCCCAGAGGACCACTTCCTCCACGACTTCTCTTCACGACCCCTCGAGCCTACATCTTACAAATGGCGAAAATATTGGTATCCATGCAACAGAATAAGAACAGTTATCGCGACCGACAACTTCAGATGTTTTGGCGATTTCGGCACAACGCCAAATAAAGTTTCAATAACTGTAGAGCAACAAACGGAGCATATTTCAAAGTACGACAAAAGACGATTAAAAGACACATTTTGGGCCATTTTACTTCTTGAGTTACATAGTCCTATTTCAAGCTGAGTTTTAGACCCGGAAAATGAACTTTTCTTTATTTCAAATGATATTTAAAATGTTGACCTTGATTTAAAAAATATTAAACAAATTGTATAAGGAGTAGTTTTGAAAACTAGAGTGGAGAGAATTTATTTAGGTGTGCCTCGTTCTCTCTCCAAAAACTTCGTAAAACCATATATTAACTTTCCAACTGGCAGTTGTGAATGTTCGACCGCCTTAAGTAGCTCAGGGCATTATCTGTCACTGCAGTGCCTCTGCCCGAGAGGTTGTAGGGTTTAAGACTTGACGGTGCAGGGATTTTCAACACTAGCTAGTTCGAATTCATCCACCGTCTGGAGGAGAATTCAAGTGACCAGCTGCTTTGATTGGTAGTTTTCGTAATTTCTCCTATCAACACTAGGCGAATGCCAGAGCAGTACCATAGCAGACGGGCCACGGACCGCGCGCGATCTTTCGTTCCACTTCCTTGTCTTATTCTTGCCCATTACTTACATGCACACTTACACTTACATGCTTTACACTACCATATTTGCTGGGAGACCAATCGGGAGTTTAGAACTTGTCCGGGCTGGAGTGGTGCCCTGCTGGTGCGAGATACCTGGTTCAGGAACACCCTGCTAGCTCTCAGTGCTAGATCTCATCACCCAGTGGGAGAAGGAAAAACATGCACTACACTTACGAGACTAATAACTTTAGCAGTTGTCGTGCCCGGGAATACGAAACGATTCAATACAAACAATGTGAATGTTGGCAGATTGCTACTAGTACGTAGACTGGTGGCATGGGAAATATGACCTCGAAAATGGATCTTTTTGGAATGGAATACCTTTAAATGGAGTTGATGCTTCTAACGTAATTGTCCGTATATAGAACAAGTCTGTCTGTGTACGTAGCTGCGAGTCGTCAATTGAACCCTTGTAGAAGGCCTAGGCTCGGTTTCTGAAGGTAGTTCGACATCTTAAGAAATGCTGAGTGGTGCGACACCATTGCCCGAGTGAGAATTTTAGAGGTCGACTGCTTTTATTGGTCGTTTCCCTGGGGGTCTTCCGATCAATTCCAAGCACCCACTGAATGTATATCTTAATCAACAGGCGGCGCAGCACACATTATCTTTTCTTGTATATTTTGTCCATTCATCTTCCCTAGGACAGGGGAAGAAACTGATACACCATCCCAATTTTCAATCCACGCCTGCATTTCAGATCCAGAAAGACTCAAACAGTAATTAGCTAAGTTAGTACTGGAACTAGACTAACTAGCTTAGCGAGGCGGTTTCGGAAAATATTTTTACATTAATTTTTTTGTGTTATGCTCATACATATTAAAAGAAATTTTAAACGTAACACAGTTGCTTGGTTGGTCAAACGAAAAGAACAGAAAGTTCCATGACACTTGAACAATACTTTGTATTCAATTTTAATTATAAAATAGGTTTAATTATAATCAATCTGTTTAATCAAATCGTAACGATTCTTGCTATGAAAAAAAGTCAGTACAGTATTGCAGTGTTTGATCACTGCAGATGCTTTAAACCCCCCTAGCACGTTCATTTAGAATTCTAAAATATTCTAGAGCAATTCGGCTAAAAATAGTGCTAATCGAATAATTCGTTGACAGGGAATAAATGAGCTATTGACCACCGTTAGAGAAAAAAATTAGAGAAACAAGTGAACAATGGGAAGCGTTATGAGAAAAAAGTTTTAATTTTTAGTGTATATGTGGAGAATAATATGCACATGTGTGACATCCGACGGTTTCTACATGTGGTTTCTGATTTGAATGTAGACGCGATGTCTAATGCATTTGAGTCAATAAACCTTATTACATTCACCAGTCCAATATTTTAAGAGTATTTTTAAAATTCGTTGCTTGGAACATTCGTAAGTATAGAAATCATAAATAAAACACCTAGAAATGGATGACGGTAATTTACAGTAAATGTGTACTTGGCAGAGACAAATTAGTACTTTCCCAGCAGGGAACATTAACTCTCTAAATATGTCAGTTTTCATCATAGAATTTACCTGTAGTCACATTGCTTTATTGTTTGCCCTTCCACAAAGTTATAATGTGAGAAAATGGGTCGAATATTCATAAATCAATAACAGGCCTAATAAAAGCAACACATCTAAAGATCAAAGACCTGAAACATATTTTAAACGAACACGTCATGCACCATAATTGCTCGTGACTTCGCTTCCTGTGTTGTATACAGTAACTATATTTTACAGCGCGAATCTTATTTATTGGCGTTGATACGAAGACCGAAACGCTCTTAGTGCTAATATCGCTCTCGTTTTCACGGGTTTTCATAGAGTCGCTTCAAGCGCCGGGGTTTTATGGGCTGCCGGCGGGCCATCTGCGCCGCTATAGAACGATTTTTCTAAGGATGAGCCAAAGTGACAGTTCGCCAAAACAAGTGAACATAACATGTATAGAAGGATTTTCCTAAGGATGAGCCAAAGTGACAGTTCGCCAAAACAAGTGAACATCACATGTATAGAAGGATTTTCCTAAGGATGAGCCAAAGTGACAGTGCGCCAAAACAAGTGAACATCACATGTATAGAAGGATTTTCCTAAGGATGAGCCAAAGTGACAGTTCGCCAAAACAAGTGAACATCACATGTATAGAAGGATTTTCCTAAGGATGAGCCAAAGTGACAGTGCGCCAAAACAAGTGAACATCACATGTATAGAAGGATTTTCCTAAGGATGAGCCAAAGTGACAGTTCGCCAAAACAAGTGAACATCACATGTATAGAAGGATTTTCCTAAGGATGAGCCAAAGTGACAGTTCGCCAAAACAAGTGAACATCGCATCTATTTCAGAGAAGTATCCCTCCGCCGCGACAGCTGTTCAGCCCCTCCGTAAAGTGTTTCGTTATGGCTCCTGTGAAAACATCTTTATGCAGAAGTCTTAAGAGTTTCGCTGAGGTATATGCACGTACGCGAGTCCGGGAAATAATAAACAATTTAAATACATATGTGGGAAATCTTTTAACATGCTCTCACAACCAGTAAAAGAAAACTGTCACGAATGTAAATAGAAAGCTCTCAATCACATCTCGCATTACAACAGCACAAAGGCCGGAACCACGTGCATCGGTACATATCTCGCATTCAAGTATCGGTTTTAAAATAAACATAATATTTATCACACAAAAGTAAATTCAATGTAATATATAAAGGAAAAAAGAATTTTTATAGACGAGCACATAACACTGCACTTCCTAACTTCAATTATTTCTCGCGGCGCACTATATTTTTGTCGGACGAGGACATCACAAACGGAAGCGTCGAAGCCATTTACAAGTTAGCCAACTGCAAACGAACAAATGCAGGAAGGGCTCGAGGGCATTGGGCTCGAGGGCACGACCACCACGGAACCTCCAGTTATGTTACCAGCACTGGCTGTCACTTTGGCTCATCCTTAGGAAAATCGCTCTATACCTGCGGTGCTGCGCGCACGGCCGCCCCCACCGCGCGGGGCGCGTGCTGGGCGGCGGGCGCAGCGGGCGCAGCAGGCGCAGCAAACGCAGCAGCGGGAGCGCGCCCGATTTGCATCGCCCGCATTTGTCATTCTCTCCTCTGTCCGGGGACGGGGGACAGAGGGTTAGAGCCGGCATAGGTGAGAGGGCGAGCATGGGGAATGGGGGGAGGGCGTATAAGAAAGGTTGGTTGGTTGGTTGATTAGCGATTCCGGGCGCGTCAACAGCTTAAGTCATTAGTCCCGTAAGTGCAGTGCATGTTTTTGTCCTCGGGAGATGGCGGTGATCTTCCCCCGCTGGATGGCGAAATGGCGGTGACATACCGTCAGTTAGCGGGGTTTACCCCTAGCCAGGACTCTCCCACCCGCGGGACACCGACACAGACAGGACAAGTTCTAAGCTCCCGACCGGTCTCCCGAAATATGTGGTAGTGTAGTGCATGTTAGTGTAAGAGAGAGAGAGAGAAAGGGAGTGTGTGTGTGTGTGTGTGTGTGTGTAAAGGGAGAGTATGGGACAAAGAAGAGGAAGGAAAGATCGCGCGCGGTCCGTGGCCCGTTTATTAGGGTACTGCTCCGGCATTCGTCTGGTGTTTATGGGAGAAACCATGCGTATAAGAATGGAGGATGACTGATTGGTTGATATATTTATTGCTTCCGGACACATCAACTGCTTTGGTCATTCGTCCCGTTAGTGTAGCGTTTCTTTTATTCCTCGTGGTGGCTGTTCCTCTTCTCTCTCTGGTCATATCCAGCGCCGACCCATGTCGGCTTGCGGGGGATGTCTCCTTCCAAATATCTCCCCCAACAGGGCCCTATTCGGGGCAAACCCTAAGCTCTCTGCATGTACGAGTCCATATGGTAGTGTAGTGCATAAATGCGTGTGCTTGTATGTAAGGTAGGGGAATAAGGCAAGGCAGCGGACCGGGCGCGATTCGTGCCCTTTTAATCAGGATACTGCTTCGTAATTCGCCTAGTGTACAGAAGAAAGCACAAAATACTATCAGAGCAGCCAGCAACTAGAATTCTGCTTCAAAGAGCGGATGAATTTGACCTAATATCTAAAACCTGGCGGCAGGAATGGAACCCTATGATCACACGGTCAGAGTCGCTTCAGAGACTGCGACAATGCTGAGTTTGAGCCCAGTCAGTGAAAAAAGGAGGATCAGCGTTGGTGCGAGAGACGGGGAGGGAATTCAGCGGAAGAGACGGACGAGAAAGAGCGAGACAAGTAGAAAGAACATAGGCGGGTGGGGGAAGGGGCGCATGGTTGGGAGACGGGCACGGAGAAAGGTGAATTGATTGACTGAGAGGTGATTCAGGGCGTGTCAACAGCTCAGAGTCTCGTAAGGGTAGTGTATTTCTTTTTCCACTAGAGGTGGCGGTGAACTTCCCCCGTTGCATGGTGAGAACCGGATCCGACCTTCCCATCGGCTAGCGGGGTTTTCTCCGACGAGGTCTATCCCACCATCAAAAAGACACCGCCCCATGGCAAGCTCTAAGCTCCCGGCCGCTCACCCGGCATTTGTGGTAGTGTAGTGCATGTAAGTGTGTGTGTAAGTAAGGGGTGACGATAGGGCAAGAAAGAGATAGCGCGAGGTCCGTGACCCGTTTGTGAGGGTACTGCTCCGGCATTCGCCTGATGTTAATTAAAAAAACAAGGAAAACTAACGATCAGAGCGGCCGATATTTAGAATACTCCTCCAGACAGGGGCTGACTTCATCCTATGTAGCCAGTGCGAAAATTCCGCCACCGTCGTGAATCGAACGTAGGACCTCACTGTCTGAGGCATCACAGTGACATTAGTTATCAGCCATCAATTACTGAGCCATCTAAGCCGGTGCGAGGGGGAGCGTTCGAACAGGGTGATGGGGCGAGCGGAAGACCTGAGACGAGGAGGAGGGCGAGGATTTGAGCTGAGGCGGAGGGAGAGAAATAGGATGAGAATAGGTCTGGAGAACGAAAACGTGTGCATAGGGAATTGAAGTTGGCAATCACGTCATCGGGGAACTGACGACACGGGCCAAAGAGTTTGTGCAGCGGGAAGCGATGCAAGAAATATAATAAATATGGAAAAAAAGTATGAGTTATGAAAGGAAATAAGAATACGGAACAACAAGTATCGTACATAAACGAAGAGTAAATATGCCCTTCAGGGGATAAGATGAAGGAACTGGAATGAATAAAAAGAACTAAAGGGATAAAGAGGGGAAAGTTGTGAAACAAAAATGTGGGATGAGAGGCGAATTGTAACAAAAGTTACGGGGAAAAATTACCATTCTATAATGCATTTTTTTATTAATTTATTTTTTACAGAGCATACATAATACACTTTACATATGTATTGATGGTTATAATCGAATTATCTTGAATTAAACTACAAACTACTTTGGGTGAAAAAATCTCCAACACCTCTTAAAAAATCTATTTCGGAAAATTTGACTAGGAATGCCTGGTATGGATATCTATTTTTTATTCCGGTTCTATGAGGAGATTTCCGGAGTCTGAAGTTGTCTAGGTGTGGAATTTGAGGTATGGAGTGATAGAACTGGGTTAAGAGATGTATAGTGTTGTATGGAGTCAATTTGGAATTCTTTGTGGAGCTGCGAGTTTGTGACCAACCAAGGAGCATTTGTGATAGTTGTAAGAAAATGGCTTTGGACTATTTGGAGCTTGTTTCGGTTTGTGTCCATTTTACAATACTTACACATTAATTAATTTTTAATTTTATAAATCTAGAATATTGTTTTGATTGTATTAATTATTGTGGAGTTCGTCATAGTCTTTGACGTCAATTTGATGGAATTGTGAATCTAGATTCCGTAATACATTGAAGAAACCGAGAGATCGTCAGTAGTTTTACTTTAAATGGAGATTTTCTCTCTCCTATCATCAAATAACATTTTAGTTTTATTAAACACTATATATAAAAAACAAAGAGTATTAGTAACGAAAATGGAAATAAAAGTACCGATTAAATTGACAGAAAGGAATGAGCGGAGGAGAACTGAGGGGAATGAAGAAGGACGAGCGTGGACACTAGAGATAGAGAGGGAACGGGAGCGCGAGGGGGGCGGGGTGGTGGGGGATGAAGCACGGCTGACACGCTTCGTTGCTGTGTTGCAGGGAGCTGTGTCATGAGGCATGGACCAAGCTCCGGCTGTCGCCTATGTTCGGCTGCATATGCCCCAACAACCACATGAAGCGGCGGTGTGACCGCATCTTCAGCATGGTCAACCATAACCCGTGCGTAGGTATGTATGCACAAGTGCGCCGCGCTCTTACCATGATTTTTCTGCTATATATTGTATCATACTACATGTTTATTATGAATATAATATTAATTATATGTTTACAATATATATTAATTTTAATTATGCATAAGTTAACATTAAAATTATATTATATATTATTATAGCATATATTGCATACAATGTTTCAATTATTCGCTATTTTTATGTGTATACATGTGGCCCAATATGTTGTCCAATAAAGTCGGCTTTTGTCACCCCAATGTCAACTTCTCACCAACTAGGGTCTCGGTGCCTCTACCCGCCCGACTCTTGCAAGTCGGCTTTGCCGCAGTCTCGTGTGTGCACGACCGAGTCACACAGCCCTCCAATCTCCGTAGCATGTCACAGAGTTGGCCTCCTCACCGAGCACTCTGCCCGCTGCACAGGCCCGCCCGATCTTAGCGCCAGCCCCCACGGTGACTGCCCACGCAGGTCTCTCACGCACACTCGCTCTCTCTCTCTCACTCACTCACTGCTCGCCCGGCGCGCGGCGCCGCCGCCCCGCCCTCTTCGCCGCCGCCCCCGCCACATCCCCCCCCACCGCCACTCACCACTGCAACGGCCCCACATCGTCGCCCATCGCGACACACCACACGGTAATCTCATTAAAAGTCCACGAACTCACGCATTATCTTTCAAATTAGCGTTCATTTCATCCGAATGTGAAAGGGATGTTGCCTTAGCTACCCCCTTGACTCATCTAATGTATGAAATGACTAACTCATATCGCTTGAAAAGTCCTATGACTGAGAAATGTATTTGCATTACATTTTTGCAACAAAACACACGGCACAGCGATTTTATACGACTCATTTACCAGTACTGACAGCTGACTGACACACTACCTCACTTCATAGACTCGAAAACTTCATGGATGTAGATATAGACGATGGTAGATATTTAGGGAGGAAGGTATTTGTAGCTACGAAGAATAGCGGTCACTCCTTAGAGGCAAAGTCTAAAGACGAGCAGGTCCCAACAGTAATGTGTGCCCGTGTGCACGACAGGTGTATAATAGAGGATGACTCTCTCACACTCACTCTCACTCACTCACTCACTCACTCACCCACTCAACCGCACACATATACATACACCATGGTATAAAAAGATTTAATGTGGTCGCGAAGCCAGAACACTCGCAACAAGTAAGAACATAAGGGACGGTTGTGTTTCAAAAACAGTCTCTCACAAGGCTTCGACGAAAAGAAAACAAGCCAACGACGGCAGATTAAGGGAAGCCATTGGCGATTCGGAAAGCAAACCAGTGCTTCTCGTTCCTTCTCCAGACGCAGGGGCCAAGTCCCCGCTGCCCTGCGAGAGCATCTTCAGCATGAACCGGGGGCGCCGTCCGCTCGTTGCGTGACCGTTTTGTCCGCCGCGTCGACATTTCGATGCCGCTTATCTGGCGAGGGTCGCAGGGCCCAGTTTACTCTTACTGCCATTTTGAATTTCCTGTTGCAGTTGTCTGAGCAGCGCTCTGCGTCTCAGTTCTACGGAAAAGACACGAGATAGCCAAAATCCTGAATATCTCCTTTGGGTAAATGCAACTTTTGACTTCATTTTTCTTGGGGGAATGACTTTAGGAACTGTGAACGGCATTAGTGACGAAAGTCACTCGAGGTACTAAAACAACACAATTTTCCTAAAAACAACACAGAGCGATATGAATGTATTAAACAATACACAACTTATAAAATGTATATTAAACTATTTTTATACTGTATCAAACATATACAACTGCACATAATTATGTTCACTTCCAAATAAAATGTAGATTATTGACACAGATTTACAAATCAATTTAAATAAATTAACGTTCTTTGTTTTACGAATCAACGCTTTGAAATAATCAATCTGTTTCCAAATTTCCAATTTGTATATTGCAAGATTATTGTAGAAACGGATTTGAATAAAGCTCATGGACGGTCTTGAATTCACGTGAAAAACAATATCGATTTAATTACATTCACTGAATTCAATGTACTCAATGCTAGAAATCGCTCTCGTAGCATCAATTGCAGAAAGAGAAGGAAAACTAAAATCCTTTGAATGCAGGAACAAATGAAAAAATCCTTCATTATTGGCAATATTCTCCTTCCTTTCCCTTCACTCAAACACAGAAGCTAAAGTGAGTTGAACTGTTAACATTCTCATCCTCACAAAAAATACTCTAGGATCTTTAACTCTCAATCTCAAACCGGGAATGAAAGAACGATTAATTCCACTCTATTCGTCCAGGATCTCGCAGTAAAGGATGCATTTGACCTTGCTACTGCATCTGATACAAGAATAAACAAAGATTGGAAACATGGGAAACGCACAAACCATATGTTGTCAAAATGGATGCGTGTAGGTCGCAACATAGTAGTTCTTTTGCTAGTTTTATTTTAGTCTGATGCTCACATAATACGTGTGGATTATCCTTGCAGTACTATGAATGAATTGAAATATTTTTACACAGTATGTACACGAACAACTTGCATTCAGCGTAGCGATTTTTGGAATTCTGATACACGACACAAAATAATTCTCCAGAAATACATTTCTTGGGTCAGATATGCTTTCGAGTTGCCACGCCATCTTCACTAACAGAAGCATTATGTTCAAAATTATGATTTGTAGAATTCATGCAGTAAATACAACAAAGTTACATTCTCATAAGTTAATACTGGATAATAATTACTGAATTTTCAGTGCTGATATATTCTGTTGTATGAAAGTATTTAGATAGAAATGATTGATTAAATTATTTGACTCATAAATTTGAACATCATACCACAAAGGATGAATTAGAAACACTTAAATATATCTGCCTGAAAAAAAAAAGAATCTGTAATAAAATACTTTGTATACATCCACTCAACACGTGATCCCGGACCATTTCTACAGCCACACCAACAACACAATTCTATTCCCCGCGCGACCTCCGGTGTGTGCAACCTGCAGCTCGGCCTCTTGACGTCGGAGTGCAGCTGGCTTCGATGGCACGTGAAGGGCGAGGTGGCGGGGTGGCGGTGGGGCCTGTCATCGAAGCCTGGCCTGCGGCCGTGCGCACGCCTCGAATGGCTGGCTGCCCTCGCGACCTCCGCGCCGCGCCACGCCACGCCACGCCACCCCACGGAGGTGGGCTGGCGCGGCGCAGAGGGGGCGGGGGGAAGGCGTGGCCGCGTGGGAGTGGCGTCCCATAGCGCACTGTGGGCTGCCCACTCCCGAGCCGCGCTGCGCCGCGTTGCACCGCGCGTTGCAACAGGAGCTCTGGCAGCAGCGGCACCGCCCGTTCTACAGTGGGCCACGTCCCAGTCGTGCGGGGGCTACGCGAGGCGACGGCTTGCACCGTTTACACTAGGCAGATTGCTAGCCGCCCATCCGCGAGACAGCGGCTTGCGTCGAGTAAACTCTCGCGGAGAGCATAAAAGTTAGTGAAATGTACCAAAAAGTAGCACTAAAAGGGGTTTAAATAATAGTTTATATAACATTCAGCCTACAATACGCCGTGATACCAGAATAAACCGTTATTTTTCCACGTTAGATAGCCGAGAAAGTGTAGCCAGTCAAAAAGATGCAGTTGTTCCATCAGAAGATGCCTCTAATTGTTGCACATTTCACAGAAAAACAACAGAAATACCGGGGGAAGTACATCAGAGCAGGATGTATCAACTAAAGTCACTCACGCACGGAACACTGCCTGGCTTGTGTGGTCGTGCTGAGGGTCAGACCTCCCAGGGGTGCGTAGTCGGAGACTCGCTCTCCATCTCTACCATCACAGAGAAGCCCTCCTCGGGTGTACTACCAAATCCTTCTACATACACAGTGCGTGCTTTACTGGCTCGCACGCACTTTATTTAAAAGTTCTTAACGAACATGATAGTAAGACAATGGGCTGTCCCGACCCTTTTGATGGGCTTGCTTCAATTTTCGAGATCCTTTTGAAGGTTACACTTCATCTTTCGAGACAGGGCAAGAGACACTAGGTGCCGAAGACAGTGAACTGTCGTGGACCAAATGTACAGACGACAGTTGCCCATAGTCGGTACATATCGTCCTCTGCCATATTGTAAACATAATCGTACTAACAGCAATATTATCTCTAACAGCACCGAAATTGGTACTCTCATAATATTGTCTTGCTTTTTACATTCTCAATCAATTCCTTTCAATAGGAACATAACATTTTTTGTTCATTCAAAACAAATTGAATATTCGTGTGCGACGCCATTTTGTTTGTTGTTGTGGACAGCTCATTTTCGCCCTGGACAACTTGCTCGTTCTCACACAGTGCTACGAGTCTAGCCTTTGAATAGAGTTAACAGTACTGGGATAGCAAGCTGCCACTGTTTAAACGGTGCTTAATGCTGCATAAGCTGGTCACGTTTCTTGGTTAGGAATGTCCACACGATCACAAGCTACACAAAACTTTCAAAAAGTACACGCAACTCTTGTACGCAACATTGCAGTACATTTCTTTTCACGACATTGAAAATAAAAATAGTCTCGTTCCGCTAGCCACTAAAGACAACTGTCTAGGCATGCAGCCGTCGATCGCAACTCGTGATCAAGAATGTCCACATGATCTCAAACACAATCACGACATACATCCAAGGCACGCGCAAGAGGGCACACGCCGTGAAGGCTCACACCTATCCAACACAAAAACACTTGAAGTGAAACTTTTAGAGAGATCCTCGTTCCCTAGCCACTTAAAGACCGCCAATGAACGCGTTTTTTAAGCCAAGACTGTTTTATCGCCCAAAAAGCATTCATTCTTTAAGTACTGAATATACATTTTCCTCATCCAAATATCGCATCCATATTTTAAAACCGATGAATATAAATAAATAAATAATTAAATAAATAAATATACAATAGCCTAAGGCATCGTGAAAAAAATCAAATCCGCTCTTTCTTCTTTCAAATAATAATTTTACTATATTTCCGGATTCAATTGAATCGCAGTAGTCGGAGTACAAAAATTTTATATATTTTAAAAATGTAGTGTGATAAATTAGATAAGCTTTCTAAACAACAAGTATACGGCTCTCATCAAGCAAACGTGCTTAATGCGACTCATATAGTACACACGGTTAAAATGTCTTGAAGTTTATCAAAACTTTTATATATAGAATCAAAATGTGTTTGCAGTATCTTGAAATGATGCTCGTAAAATGTCATCGAGTACAGAAAAATGTTTTTTAGAGACTACTTATTATATTTAAATGAAGAAATCCCCAGAATTGACGAAAACATGCGTAGTAGAGCATTAATTTTTATTTATTATATTCATCGCTAAAACACACTCCTATGTGAATTTAAAGGGAAAAAATTCTTTCAGTGCTACATTCATTGATACAATTTGCGATTCCATCAGTTCCGTTTAAGAAAAACATTTTGAGACAGCTTGCTCAGGGAAAATTAAAATCAAAATCTCCTCAGCAAACAGCAAATCTTTTCCGATTCACATTTCAATTGTTAGCACTTGCATCACAAGGAACTTTTACGAAAATTCTTCCTACGAAATCTCTATTTGACGTTGCAGTAACTCACACTCCCCACCCATGGCCATGACCGACAGGTATCCACATGACCCGTGCCCGACGCCCCGTCCCGTGACGTCACGCCGCCCACAATCAAATGAGGGTAGCACCTGGGTCAATTTGTATGCAGATATATGGTAATTCACGATTCATGTAATGAAACGTTGGACTTGTCCTTGAAACACGGATTATCCTCGCTTCTCGTGCACTGCCGATCGACACCTGCGAATAAGACAACCGCTGACAGTCGCGGACAGCGCGGAGGGGGGCCGCGTGCCTAACTCTTAGACACGTGCTCGGAGACCTCGTACACCTGCGTCAGGTCTCTGGTACACCCACGGAGAGCATCCGGATAACTGTCGTCAGGCGATGTAGATTCACTATACGTCCATGTTTTCTTGAGCTCAGTGAATAATATAGTTATTCAAACAATCGTTCTTCACGTTCTTGTGACAGCAAGTCGATTCCTTCACAAAGGGGACTAATGATCTTAGCAGTTGACGCGTCTGGAAACACCAATCAATCAATCAACCGTCACAGATGATACGATAAGGGAAAATTGACAAAATCTGTAGCTGATTTGCATTTGCAAATACTTTTATTACACTGCAGCGAATATATATTTTATCCATTCATGCAAAAACGCTCTTCGTAACTTGTAATCGTAATTCAACTTAATATGCAGACGAGTTAAGGTTGGGATCTCACAGCTCAAGAAAACCTGCATAGGTTGCGCTTCTTCCCACAGTACGTCACACAGTTTTTTCAAAACAATTTTTTTCACGTTCAAGCAATAAATAGATGGCGGGGCGGCGCGGGCAGGGGCGGAGACGAGTGCAGAGGGCGAGGGCAGAGGCGGAGGCAGGGCCGGGCCGGGGGCGGCGCTCACGCTGGGCGAGCCCGCATGTCCGCGAAGAATGCCGACTGATATGATGGCGATGATGGAGATGATTTTGATGATGATGGTGATGATGTGATGCAATGCGATGTGACTTGACATGATTTTTGAGTCTGGCGCTGGTATGATAGACTGGATGTGAATGCTAGTTCGAGCGCGGCGCACGCGGCGAGGCGAGTGGCGAGCCGCTGGCGCCTGGCCGCTGGCGCCGTGCCCGTCGCCCGCTGCATGGAGCGAGGGCGGCGGCGAGAACGGGACGCCTGCCCGAGGGCGGGAGGGCGACGGGGGCGGGGGCGGGGGCGAGGGCGCTGGGCTGTGCACGTGGCCGCCCCCGGCCCGCTCCGCCGCCGTTGCCGCCCCTCCCCGAACCCAGGCCCTGGGCTCCGCACCTACCACGCCCCCCCCCACCTGCGTCCACACCCCCTACATCCGCCCTTCCGCCTTCTCTTTCAGGGAAAGCCAGCCACCCGATGATGCTGTGCGGCCATGATGATCTACCCGTATTCTGCATGGTTTCAGGATTTAAAATATATAATTTTATGCCAAATGTAATTAAAATTCTTTCATATAAAACTAGTAACCAATTTTATTTTATTCTTACAATTGATGAAAATTTATTTGAAATTTATTCATTTAAACACAAAGTAAGAGATGCACCTAAAACAGCTATTGCTTGTCCTCAGGTGCAATGTTATATTCTTCTTAAATTTGTTTTTAAAGATTGACACGTTAAGTCGTTCTTCTGTATTTAACATGAATCTACGGAAGTTGGTGTGGTTTCGTTTTAAAGGATTATATCATAAGAAATCGTAATCTTCATTATGACTGGCGCCATGTTTGATATTTTTCTGGGATAATGCCCGAATGTCGAAGCAGCAAGTCTTAGAGCTTCGGAATGTTGCCTCGACACATTTGGTATACTTAAGCCTCGTTAATACAATTTCAAAAACAACACACGTAGTGGACGTAGAAAGGCGAGAGGAATTCTTGATTATTGTGGTCCCTTGGGACTAGATACCACGATCCTGAGGTTCGAAGTGAGCCAAAGGAACCCCGCGTCAAACGTGCTGGCGTCGTTAGCCAGATCGCTCAACTACGCTCCGTGAAGTCACGGAAGTTAAGCAACTCGAGACACCACGGATTCCTGGATAGGTGGCCGTCTGACGACCCCGGTTACTAACGGCGTCGAGCCTCTGGCCAAAGGGATAAAAGAAATTGACTGACTGCGACGTTACGTCACAAAATGCACAATTTAACAGATGATTTCTCCATGTATATGCCCAAAACGGCTAAGATGACTTTGCAAAAACGACGCAAAAGTCTTACGTCGGAGCTCATAACAGTCGGAAACCAATGACATTCCTGTACCCGGAGAACACCAATGGCGAAGGTGTCGACTCTGGACCTCAGAATAAATTGCAAAACAATTAAATGAAAATTTTATATATTTAAGAACTTATATTACATGTATTTACCAATACATAACAATAACTTTCTGCAAGTTTTCGTTAAAAAATATTTTTCATTTTAGAGATAATTCAAGGCAAACCAAATATTTTCAACATTTTCTGTACTTGCAAGACCTTTCCGCAGGGACACAGATGGCAATGGCCTTTTTTGAACTAGTCCAGCATGTAGAATGATCTTCGTTGTACTTAACAGTTACCAACACCGACAGATACTAAAACGAGTTTTCAACGTCTTGAAGAGCAGGCCTGGCTTTAGGAGAACGCCGAAGTTTCTATGGAGCGACTATTTATTTTTTTATTTATATTTATTTTACGTCAAAAAAAAACAGTTAAAACTGCGTATGACGTGCTATGGGGAAAAGTGAATTGTGTGTATTGGAAAAAGTGAATGGGGAAAAGTGAAAAGTGACTACGCATGGCATAGTTTTCGTTTTTTTTCTTAACATTCTAAAAGCGTTGAAAGACGAAAACATCACTAAGCGTTTTAAGAAAGGCACTAATTATAAAAGTTATAAACAATGAAAGCGTATCTGAACAAAGATAAAGGAAAACATCCGCATTGCTACGTGATGGTTAATGTAATTTTCGCCTTCCGTTATTAACAATATTATTTTACGAGCTCTGTGTTGATGTAATTTTATTAACGACGTGAAAAATTTTAACGCGGTGAAATAGCAATTAATGGATGAGCAAAACGTATTCACAATTTGATATCCTGTGAGCCACGCTCTTGTATTATCGTTCACAAGTCAACGTACTTTCTCCGTCTGCAACGCCTATTTGTACAAATTCCACCACCTCGAAGATCGTAAATTCCAACAAAAAATCTAAAAGAAAATCTGTACCGAGAGTACTTCACTCTCATACGTCACATGCACTGTTTACTGTATTTCGATATTATATAAAAATAAATAACAGTGTATACAGGAACAAGGTGCAAGGTCCAAGGAACCAAGTGCACGATCCACTTTGTTGTGGATCCACTGTGTTGAACAGACGCGGCCAAGACGCCAAGTAACAAGGCCCCAATAAGCAAGGCGGTAGCACAATAAGGGATAAAGAATAAATATCAACGCTGGCGGATACAAATCGGCGAAATTAATCAGCTTTCCTGCCCTCCAGCGTAGGTCTGTTCCTTTCAGAAGTCTCACCACATCATTCTCGGCATCTTCCGACCTCAGCTCCACCCTTTTCGTCATCTCGTTCAGTCGCTAAGTTCCACTGCTCACTTCTCAGCCCACACTCGCCCCAAATTTGTTATCTCTGTTATTTGTGGCCAATCGTTTCCTTTTCGACCGACTTGGAACCCCACACATATCACACCATTTTCCAACGCTCGCCGACTATATCACACACAGTTTTCCATCACAAACCTTTTTCTTTCATCCACCGTCTTTCATCATTTTTCAACATGATCTTTTCGTCACTCACCATCTTCCATCACTCGTCATCTTCCATAGCCCGCCGTCTTTCTTCACACACCATTTTTCTTCTTGCACTATATTTCTTCGCCGGCCATCTTTCATCGCCCGCCATATTTCATTGTGCTCCATCTTTCATCGCCTGAGATCTTTCATCACACGATGTCTTTCATCGCCTTCAGCATCCACCATCTTTCAACATTCGCAATATTTCATAACCCACCAGCATTCATCATCCACCATCACCCGCCATTTCCATCACCTCTCATCTTTCATCATCCCTCATCTTTCATCACCCACCGTCCTCCATCACAAGCAGTCACCCATTGCTCGCCATCTTCCTTCCTTTCGTCATCCACCATCTACCGTCACCTGCTGTGTTCCGTCAGTCACTATCTTTAGCTATCCATGATCATTTATCCATTTACAGCCATCATCCATATTTTGACACCCTTCATCTACTGTCACACGCCATCTCCTACAAGCGTCATTCTCCCAATCCAAAATTTTTTCCTCAACCGCCATCTTTCGTGCCATTTTCCATCGCCCTTACGCGCCGCTGGCCCCACAGTCTCCACTGCGGCGCCCAATTGCTTCCGTGTTCCGCTACTTTCCTCCGTCACGACCGCTCTCGCCCCCGATCCGACCCACGCCTCTGCCCGCCCCGAGCGAGGCAGCTGCCTCGCCGCCCCATTCGTGTTATTATTTCATTATCATTTATCTACGGCGCATTTTGGGGGCGAGCCCGCCTGGAGGCCGCCACCCCTGCCGCCGCCGCCACCACCACCGAGTGCCGGAAATGTGCGGCCGGAAGCGGATGGAATGTGTGCGCGCGGCGTGATCCCTTCGGAAAGAGCAGAGGCATCGGGCGAAAGCACGGCGAGGAAACGCGGACAAAACCCACCCTGCCTTCGAATAATGGAAACTATACAGGTTTCGGAGATTAACTCATTAAATGTGATCGTGACTGGTGATGTACCTGATCTTAAAATTACAAAAATAATATCCAGCACAAAAATGAAAAAGGTTTTACATTGAAGTGAAATGTTGCAACCTAAAGATTAACTTTGTTGTTTTTTTACCTGTAGACTACACTCGACATTTATCGCACTTTTCACTTCACTTCAGCTTCACTACATGTTTTCACCATATTGTTTAATTTCATGTCATTTTCCTAAAACGTTTCCGAAGCACCACAATGAGTAAGGAAAGGGCTGAAAAAATACAGGAGGCTCATGCCAACTTCCTGTCATATGATATTATATAACTGAATGCGTGTTATAATTTATAATTCACGGTATTTAAAGTGAAATAGCGAAATGTATATTTGATTAATTCAAAAATATTTTTCTTAGCTCATGGAGGGGCATCCTTTTTTGAAATGTCCAGCACAATCTGTCTTGCAAAACTTATTAATGAATAGGCCGCATCACAAGTTACTTTCTCCTTAAACGCTGCCAGCACACAGTCCGCGCACAGCAGGGACGTAAATTAGCCATCGTAGTTCCAGAACAAATGTACCAGCCAGCCCTCTACTAACAATGACGGTCGAAATTTCCCGAATCAAATTTTTGTTTCTGAGATTTCGGCCACGTTTCCGCCATTTGCTCGGGACGCGGCACGCACGGGCCGCGAGGCACGTCCGACGCGTGCGATCGGCCGCGAGCGGAAAGGGCGTTATGAACCCAGAGGGCGGCAGGCGGGGGGATATCGACCGCGGTGTTACTTCCGTGACGAGCATAACTATCCCATTCACGGAGAGGCACTACCGTGCTAACGGGAAACGTTCTCACCCGAGACTCTCCAGGCAGTTTTATTTATTTATTTATTTATTTATTTATTTATTTATTTATTTATTTAATTATTTATTTATTTATTTATTTATTTATTTATTTATTTATTTATTTATTTATTTATTTATTTATTTATTTATTTATTTATTTATTTATTTATTTATTTATTTATTTATTTATTTATTTATTTATTTATTTATCTATTTATTGTTTATTAGTTCATTACTGTTTGTTTAAGGATCTGAAACAACACATATATATCAAAGTCATAGACAAACAGCCATGTCCACGGCGGGATTGGAACCTGCGACTCTTAGGAAGTAGGGACTGATTCGGCACA
The DNA here is from genome assembly GCA_011170035.1 of Teleogryllus occipitalis. NCBI lineage: Eukaryota > Metazoa > Arthropoda > Insecta > Orthoptera > Gryllidae > Teleogryllus > Teleogryllus occipitalis. The sequence goes on from BLKR01002793.1 coordinate 30,387, forward strand.
TGCTCTAGACACCTCGACCATCCAGGTCGGCAGTTTCGTCTATAAATGTGCCAAGGAGATATTCGAAATTTGGGCTTCAAAAAAAAGTGGTGAATTTTATGCCTTTTTAATAGGTAAAGTGTAGTCATCTATTTGCATTTATTACGTTAAACACGTTACATTATTATTTTTGCAATTAATCAATCGTATTTCAATACTAATTGAAATATCGTACCTCTTACTTTTTAAAAAACAAATACGTAACTTACACTTAATTTAAAATTATCAGTTTGGGTAATACGTTTTACATTTACTGGGTTCTCATTTTCTGATTTTCATATTTACCAAGTTATTTGTTACGCATTCGTGAAGTGGCTACTAATCGCTCTACACTTTCAACTCTCTACACTTTCAATGCCGACCTTCTCTAAGCCTTCACACACGTGAACAATAGTCTGCAACAACATATTCGCAGGCTCACAATACAGACGGTTGAACAACAAAAGGTACTACCTTCCGATAACATCGTAATACCTTCCGAACGTCTATTTCCAAAAGGAAAAAACACATGGTTGCGATTATTAATATTTAACTAATTTATTTTAAAATGTCTCATATTATAAAATTGAAAAAGATTTACACTTCAGTGTCCGCCTAAGCTCCCCTCTTTAATCCAATTTTATTATATTCATGATATGGTTTGAAAAGTTGTCAAATTTTAATTCATTTTTGCCAATAGATATAGAATTGCACGGATTTTGTAGATATTTTTGACGATTTACGGAATGATTGAAAAACTAAATACATTTAAAACGTTTCCATCCAATTTGACTGAATTTGACTGTTTACCAATAACCCAACAAGAATCTAATGGAACAGTCAGTGCCGAAGCATCTGTCGACACTTTGACGTTAGCACCTCGCGATGTTTTCTTTGATGTGTGAATGATAGAGTGGTGAAAATATATATGTGAAGATAATTCATGCAATTCCTGTGAGCACCCATATTATCATGCAATTTTTATTTACAATTATGTTCTTTTCATGTTTATTCATACACTATGTAGATAATAGGAACAATACCTAGTAGTGTGCGAAAAGTTACAAAATATGTAATTCACCAGAAATTAAACAGAATAAAGTGTTTTTTTACGTAAATGTTGGAAAGGAAGACAAGGAAGGACCTTTCTTCTGCAAAGGAATAAGTTCATGGCTGGGTACGTGAGATAAAAAGTGTTGCGGATAAGCCAAGAAAAAGAATTGGTCCCGAGTGGTATGAAGAGAGGATAGCAGCTTTCTCGGCAAAATGAAAGAACACTGGAAATCTACAATCGTAGCAAGTGTTAAGTGCGATCCTCACTCACAGACATGACCAAAAAAATATTGGCATAGTCCACGAAAAATGAATATGTTTCAAAACGTAATGTCTAGGACACTGTGAAATTTCAAAAAAACATTTCACTTTTTTATCGCTCGCACACGCTCTCCTAAAAACTAGGCTTGTTCCCGAGGATTTAAAATACGCGAGAAATTCAAGAGAAGCTGTTACTTTTTACTTTGTCGCTACGGAGTAGAGAGAAAGTTATGTATTGCTGCGCGAAAAAACGGCGAATTTTCGGCAGAAATACTCTTATTCCAGGGCCATCGTAACGAAAAAATGGATAAATCCAGTTGCTAAATTAAGAAAAAAAATCTTCTAACGCCTGGTGTAGCCAGAATCTATGTTTTGTGGGCCCTTGATAGCAAAAATTTTAATGATGGCAAAACGTGTCTATCAGTCCGCCTGTGAATATCGCTAGCGGATAAACCGTTCACCGATTTTCTCCTAAACTGGTATTCAACAATGCCGATGTTGCGTCCCCTTGCATTTGAAACCCATATTTTAATATTGAGAGGTACTTTTCATGAAGCCCTTGGGACATTTTCAAAATATTCAAAAAATGCTCAATTGATTTTTATACAATTTTGTTGTTGTATAGTGTGAAGGAGGTTTAAGAGAATGGCGCAGGTCTCATATTCGTTAAAACTCTGATTTTTCGAAAATTACAAAAATTCAAATTTTTTTAGGCGTCTTCCTACAACATTAATTATGAATATAAGGGATTTTTCCCTTCATGCAATCTGTTTCTTAAAGATAGGTTTTGAAATAACGTCAAGTATAAGGTCGTGTATAAGTTTTCCATATCGCTGTTGTAGCACCACTAGTTTAAATCAATTCTGAAAGACTGTTATCTAAGGCATTCTGTTTAACAAGCATCATTCACGACCACTCAATACTAAACTCAAACAAAATTCAAGAGACTCTTCAGGAAAAGAATAAGGCATTGAATTGGTAGAATCCCCAAGTGATTATGTTCTTTGGCGAGGTCAGTATTTACGAATACTTCAAAACCAATTCTCTGGTTGTAGCAATAAATATATGAATATGAAATACGTGTGCGTAAAGAAACGATGACTTGGGTTTCCAAATGCATTTTTAATTTCGATAATTAATTTTTGGTTTTCGTGTAGGTCTGATTTTTCTGTAATATTTGCAAATGAATTCATTGCACATGTGCTTTATTTTCATTCTATACAGTTTATAAATTTTCAGTTACACCATCGTACATCAGTTTCAGTTTTCTAGTAGAAAAAACTAACACGTGAACTGAATTTTTGACCAGTTGAACCAGTTTGACTTCACGATGTAGAATGTACACTTAAGATATCTAGGCAATTCTACTTTTTGTCAGTTGAAAATATTGCTCCATGCAATTTTGTGAGCTACCAACAATTTCTTGACGAGGAATTCCTATCACAATTTTACGTATGTCATTCCTTTTTGAAATGTTGTCCTAACATAAATTATATTTCCTGTAAATCCAATAAATATATTTTCTGATGGAATAAATAATAATTTATATTTTCATTGTATATAATATATTTAATATATGACATTTTTAATAAAATTTATAATACGTTTTATCTATATGTGAAGAGGCTTACGAACATTTATTTCACGAATGTAAACTGATTTTTCTGCAAATATTTGTTATCAAACGTTGCCAAAACGTCTTTACACATTATCTCAAGATAATGTGTTTGGATTTTGGATGTCAATTGCAGTGTCCATAATTTACTTCCCTCCCATAACTCACAGTCTTATCAACAATAAAATAATAAATAAATTAATAAATAAAAAATTGGGTCATTCATTTGGAAAATGTGAGCAATAGGATTTAGCTTCTACACGTTTCTACTTCAATACCGTTTATCATTTGAACAAACCTTTATAATCACTGAAAAGTTAATTAACTTATCATTTTATTAACAATTAGCTTTATTTAAGAAATATATTTTATTTTTAAATTAGTAAGCGTATTAGAAAAGTGTTTCCTTTTAGTCAATCTTTCACACAAATGCTTTTAAATATTTATCAATAAGCTCCAGAAAATCAACATCTAGAAGGATACAAAAAACTAATTTGTTTATAACTTTTTGTAAGTTCAAATTTTACGATTAATAAATGTTCTGGTATGTCTCAAACAACTCTATAAAGAGGCTTGGTCAATAACATAAAAGCTGATTTCTTTCGATGAACCATTTCATGTATTTTTAATTCATTGAAATGTAAAATATAGTTAATGGGCCTCGTTAGATTTTCTTACACATTTTAAGAATTATTTTATCGTATAATTTAGAATTATTATGTTCACATTTAATCAGAATATTTTTTACTTGATTCTGGGGAAGCGTATTTTCAACAAAGTTATCACATGTTCAATGAATCATTTGAAGATGCTATTCACATAGGCATTGTTCAATTAGCGCCATGCACACGCCGTACCACGTCGAAGCTCAGCCGCTTTCATGCGTGCTGGAGTGGGAATGAAATGGTTTCGAAATTAATCGACGAACTGTCAACAAGATTATAGCCCATGAGGTCAACAGAAAAGCTGACCCTGCGCCCAGCCACGTCCGTAGCACACGCAGTTGTTGACCAGGATGTCGGAGCCTATTCATTAAATTACAGGTAAACGTATTCATTTTGCATAATATTACTGAAACTAAAAATACCGTGCGGCGTATAAAAATACAAAACATTCGAAATCCTAGGTGTTCTAATATATTTGGCGCTTCTCTACTAGAAAAAATAATCACGTTGAGTATCAACTCATATAATTGACTGAATTTACTTTGTCAATATTTTGCACTGTTCTGTCAAGAAGTGTGAATGGGAAAGACGCGTTCTGAATAGAAAGAAATAATCTCAATGGTGCCATGACAAAGTGCCAGATACAGAAGACCGAAAGGATTTTTAATTCATACTTTTTAACCCCCTGTAGGCACCAAATCGCATTTCAACAAAAAACTAAGCTATTAAAACGTTGCCCGCTCTCAATACGAAATTTTAGCTGGATTTATAGCCTTATACAACTCGCGTCTACTTCAAAATTCATACGAGAGCAGAAGTAATGCCGCAAGCGATAAATCCTGTCTGCTGGTGGGCCCCAGGGGAGAGGGTGGGAACGCAGAATTTCGATGCCGTACGGCCGGCGTCTTCGTGGAAGCGCATAAGCTCTTAAAAAGATAAATGCAGTATTTTCAAAAATGATATACAATGTATTTGTAAAATATCTTCACAACAAATTGGAGTCCTTTTACGTGCAGAGGTCAATGGCAAACCAAACGTATGACAAACAACAGTCTTTTTGTCGTATTGCAACCGTCATTAACTAGTAACCGATTTGGGATAATCCTTTTAATATTCCAAATAAATTTGTTGTATTTTTCTTCTTTCCAAGCAGTAGTTTTCACACTTGATTTCAATTTATTTGTACCTTCCAGATTTAAATTATGATACTTTAAGATTCTTTTCAAACTTCATTGAAATACTTTCACATATATTATACGTAGTAACGTTGTTAAACAATTAAAACCTCTAATAAGCACTTTAAACTTTATTAATACTCTCTGAATAATTTAACTCAATATTTATAATACTGAAAAATGCTCCGTAATGTGCTAAGAAATAATAATTAGAAAGCCGCCTCAGAATCGGTAGTATGTCATTTTGACCATCTGAATTTAATTATTTATCTATCTATTCTCTTTTATTTTGCCTTAGAATAATAATTGATGTCATTTCAAATTAACTTTCTCATTTTACCTCCTTTAAGAATTATCTGACTTTGTTCATTTGTTATTTCATGTATACTTTCTTCAAAATTATGTTTCTATTTTCGCATTTTATATTCCCATTTTCTTATTCTCCTTGGATTCTATTTGTAACTAAAATTCATAAATAATATAACATGTTGTTATTTTTAGAGCACTGAGGGTGGCCGCAATGTGACCGAAAAAGCTTTATGGAATAATAATAATAATAATAATAATAATAATAATAATAATAATAATAATAATAATAATAATAATAATAATAATGTATCATTTATTTGTGTTTCATCCCAGCAGTGGTGTTTAGAACACAGAAACGTCAGTTTCGAATTTTAATTTTCAACATGACTTCATTGTTTTCTGAATTAAAGTTTGGGGATGACATGACGTTCATAAACCTTGGGTCATGGCCTATCGGCTACGGCTCATTGGCCATTGGTGTCCCTCAAAGAGAAGTAGCGGGCTGCAGTATGCGGATTTAATTCATGTGGTAGAGGCGCTTGCAGCAAGAGAGAGGAAAGCAAGTGGCTGGAATCGAATCGAACCGTTCTCACCAAGAGAACAATTCCGAGAACGACCTAATTATCTGCTATTACAATCGTTTAAACCCTAGCAGAGCCTGTTTAGTGTTGCAAACAATGTAATTTCACAAGACATGAATATCGGATTCTCTACCAGAGAAATTAAACCGTATAAAATTTTGTTGGTCTGCAAGCTTGGAGCTACAAGAGTATAGGCTTTCGATATTTTGAAAGTTTAAAAGTTAATTGATTTCAGGAACAGTTGCGGGGAAATTTTGTAATAAAACCATTCTCGTTGGGGAAGTCACGCAGCTTAGTAAGAAATAAATTTTGTTTACTAGGTGTATCATGCGTGATTCACATGATGTGAAAGAACTCTTCGTGTCTTATTCAAACACATCTATTGCGAAATTAGCAAAACTCAAACGAAAAGCAAATTAGAGGAACCTTAGCAGAAAACAAACAGGCAAAGCAAACATTGTAAATCATATTTACTACAAGTACTTCTATCGACATTGTTATATAGTGAGTGCTATCATTGAGCTCGAGGTTTTTAGTGGTTAAGATTATGGCGATGACTAATGATGCTCGTAGTTATTTATGACCAGACCCCCAAAAATGAAACAACGAGATATAATGCTTCGGAAGAAGATTATACGACACGAATCAAAGTTATTTGCAGGAAAGCATGGAAGAGGAAGAAGAAGAAGAAGAAGAAACGTGAAAAGAAACGCAAAAGTATGCAAGAAAGAAAGAGTGGAGACTATAGTAATGACATTATCTCATAGATATTTTGGGTCATACAAATAAGAATAAAGTAAACCACTGAGATACAAACTTTCGGAACTAAAGTATATGACATAACTCGAACAAAAATTTTACATGAGAAAGAAGAGAACAGAGGAATAAAGCATAAAAAGCGGGGCAAGGAGCGTTAAAATATACAAGAGAGAAAGAAACGGTGATTGCCATGAAGACGGTACTAATGTTCATGGACATATTCGACCAGACTTACAAACCTGTTACATTATAGAGGGACAAAATATTTTGTGCAGAAAAGAACATGGGATGACCCAAAGTGACGCGCTGGAACAAGAAGACCGGGAGGAGAAACCAAAAACGTTAAATGGAGCGTTGAAGGATGCACGAAACCATGGCAAAGAAGCGGGAGATTAATCTTCGACGCGTCGTTGGCGACCGCAGCGAGGGGCGGGGCGGGGCGGGACGGGACGGGACGGGACGGGACGGGGCGGGGCGGGGCGGGGCGGGGCGGGAGCGGGGGCGGCCGCCACCGGCCGGGCGTGACGCGGCGAGGGCTGTGACGGGGCGTGGGTGGGGGCGGGGCGGGGGCGGGGAGGGCAACCGAGGAGCGAGCGGGCGCGAATGGCTTCCGATTCCGCTTAGCTGCGGGACCATTCGTATCACGCAGCCGCGGAGGGCCGCGTGGAGCGGCTCGAGAGGGTTAGGACAGTTAATGAAGGCAAAGCACCCGGCCATATGTTAGGGTCGTTACGGCTGCAAGACCGCCCCGGGGGGGAAGTTAGTTCCGAAGTCCCGGGACGGGCGCGGCGGGGCGAAGCGGGGCGGGGCCGGGTGGAGCCCGGGGGGAAGGGGGGGATGGAACTGGGTGCGTCGCCGCGGGACACGCGGTCGCGCTCTGCCTGTCCGTTTCTCCGTCTCGAAACCGCCCCGCCCCGCGCCCCGCTCAGCTCAGCTGCCATCCCCTCCACCCTCGGCCCCGCGCGCTCCAGAACCGCGGACCGCCGTCTTCCGAGCGGCGGCGCGGAGAATATACAGCGGTCCGCTTGGTCGTCTGCCAAATCTCGGGGGCTGGTGCGGGGCATAATCCATTGAGCCCTTCTTTCCCCGGGCTTTACACGAGCCCTGTAGAGCCAAACAGTTAAATTACCACGAATATTTCCGCGCGCGCCGGCCGTCCGCTAGGCGACGACGCACGGGGCGGTGGCGGTGGCGGTGGCGGTGGCGGCTGCGCGCGCGTGCAACAGGTCCCCGGTCGCCGCCTCCCCACCCCAGCGGCCACGCCCACGCCAACGCCCCCGCCCTCCCCACGCCACTGACTCGTCCAGGCGAAAGCTCGCCGCGCGTCGTGGACGGTCTCCGACGCCCACGCACGCCAATGCGAAGCGCGCCGCACCGCAGGGCTGAGCTTCCGTGCGGGCTGGTTGGCCCAGAGCGCAAAATAACGCGACTTTTGCGACATCAGTGTCAAGAGATTTGTCCGAGTACACAATTTGCGATGAATGAACGATTACTTACCATATGTCATCCGAGTACTCAGACCATTTGATTAACCTTTCAGTGGTCACGTGTGGTTCGGACCTCAGAGTATGCATTTTTAAGATTTTTGAAAAGATGGCATTAATGTAAAGTTGTAAAATGTTGATCATATGTTTTTTTATGATCATGCTCTCAATTAGCATTCAATTTTTAAAAAATGATCTACGATCTACATGATTTCATTATGAAATATATTTTAATAATGTTTTTGGAACAGAGGAATTGCAAAAACTGAAAATGTGCAATCGATCCAAATTGGAATAATGGTTGCCTAATTTGGATCCAGGCTCCTTAATTGAACCTGGAAAGTGATAATAAATAAATTGAAAGAACGTGCAGTCCTTCATTTAATAATTTTCACACCTTATTCTAATAATTAAGATTGTATCTAGAAGCAAAATTTTAATAATAGAAACCGAATTTGTTTGCCTGTTTTATTATATTCCAATTTAATGAAAACTTTATGAAATACATAGTAAATGAAACATTAATAACTGTACATTTTATTCGATGAAAACTTCTAATACGCTACGAGAAAAAGTGAAGAATCAACATGGTGACAAATAACCTTATATTTCAAACATGTAACTTATGCAGAAAAAATTTCTTAATTATGGATTTCATTAAAGCATATCGAGTTTAATATATCTACATCGCGGGTACTATCATATCTTTCTCCTTTGAAATATTCGAGAAAAATTTAAATAACTTCTAAGCCATTTCTGAGAAAATTTTGAAAATGTTATTGGGGCTTCTTGTAAACTACCCCCAAAATCTAATTATCTGTTTGAAATTCAGAGGAAATAATAATAAGAAGTGGACATCGGAACAGGTTGAACCCTAACCCTTGTTGGTAGAAGAAGAAGAAGAAGAAGAAGAAGAAGAAGAAGAAGAAATTCAAGTGGCTGCGAAATAAGCTAGATCGATCAATTTTTACAAAAATCCTGCCTGTTTTACTCCTCGACGTTGTGCTGACGCAGACGGCAGATGGTTGCATAAACGAATAGACGTACAGACGGCACAACGGTCCAATGGACCAACGGACCGATGGACCGTCGGACAGTCAGACACAAGGATAGTCGGATAGACGGGCCGACAGACAGACAGACACACACTGAGACAGAAGAACGGACAGGCAGATGGGCATATGTTTTGGCGTAAACCGATTTTACCGTATCAAGAACATACAAAACGTAACTTCTAGCTACATACTCGTATGTTATATTCTACAAAACACGAATTGTCCTTTGTTTGGGAGGGGGAGTATCAGGGACCTTCAAAACAAGTTTTTTCTACAGAAAAATTGCCGTAGTTTTTGCTGCAACATTTCAATACTTTCTCTATACTTAGAAGTTGTATGCGAGAAATGAAAAAGCAGTAAAGGTTTACTGACCCCCAAGAGATCGTTTTAATGAATCTTGCTCATGGAAATTTACAAATTAACACCGAACACTGAGCATAAGTGGTTATGCTTTTCTCTTTTGCAGCAACGAATTATGTAGGGCTGAATTACAGGAAATTCAATTTATTTTTTGTACCTTAACCTTAAGCCTTTAATTCTCTTTAATGGGTTTCGAGGGGAAAATCTTTTAAAAACACTAATGTTTCCAAATCATTTCCGAAACTAAACATATAATGTTGGTATTTTCCAGGCAATAAAAAATAACGATTATGACCGTTGTCACACTAAGGTCGTGTTGAATTATTAAAGTGTGTAGATATTGCAGAGTAATATGCTCTAAGACACTTCTTTTCTAGTAATTAATGTGTGTCAAGAAAAAATATATCACTGACTACGGCGGTGCAAGTGTGCGTACTCGATAAGTGTATATACGACCATTTGTCAGTACATCACGTCACTTTTATTACTCGCTTCCGCTGTGTTGTGGTCGTTAACATCGTGGAATGAACTTGAAAAATGTGTTGATATTACAGTGAAAACAAAGATACTTTGAGAGAAATGTGTGTAATTTATAAAAACCAATTTGTTTTTCAGAAGCATGTAGCAAAAAAATGTTAAATTATCATAACAATGCCCAGGTAGAGATTTTGTTTGGCCTGTGTCAAATGGGAAACTGTGCACAAATCTAGGGAATTAAAAAGAATATGAACAGTCGATACTTTTGATACTGCGAAAATTAATTTGATGTGGATTTCACTTTGAAAGATCTTGGTAGTTCCGGTGTAAGGTTTATTCTTTTCATGTCGTGAACATACGTCGTCCAAAGACGTTGAGTTTGGCAATAGCATCTATGCATTTGCCTTGCCTTTAAACAATCCACGCATTGTCTCTTCTTAAACTCTTGAAAAAAGATTGGATGGTGGAGAACAGCAAAAAAATTATCCTGAATGCCGCAGCACAGCACGTCAAGTTGTAAATACACCTTTCCCTACGTGTCTTAATGGTGTTAATGCCAATATATCGCGCTGATGACAATCCAAAGATTGTCAGTAAAAATGAGTGGTAACTGGCAAATATCATGACCTTCACGCCCACTACAAAAGATACGCAATATCGATTCACTCCAAAGGCAAAGCTATTTCTGACGAAATCAAAGAGCCTGCTAAGTTTTCAGATCGCACAACAAAAGGATGTATACAACAGGTGGTGAAACTTCTCAAGCACAAATTTATCATATGAAAATACAAGATTCAAAGTTATTTTACAAACATCTTGATTTTTAAAACAATCAGTTGAGAAAATAATTTAGAAATTAATTAAAAAATGCAAGCATAGTGCATTGAAACTATAAAAGTAAATACGTCGAACACATGAATGCAAACTTCGCAAAAATATTCAGTCTACATATACCAATCAGCATATGTATACATCACGTTGGCTGATAATTTGAACCAATCAATGAATATTTAAGGTATTTCTGAAATCATATCTCTAAGAGTGGATATCAGGACGCAGAATACATTGACATAACAAGGGGCGGTTAACCGAGAAGAAGAAGAATATGAATACAAAATTCCAGGTAAAATAGGTCGCAATTGACTGGGGGGGCTGTTTTCTGTTGGAGGCATCTAGTTACAAATTCACAACATGACTTTCAAGAGCTCCTGCTTCTGTTAGGGAGTTAGCGTCCTGCAATTTCGCTTTACACCACATTATCCACTTGGATTCTAAACACACCGCAACTCACTTAAAAGGGATGCAAACTTTTCAGTTTATAATAACGAAAACTCCTCGACAGCGTTGAATAGAATTCAGTGATGGGCACAACGCTCAAATTTCTGGTCTACTCTAATGTATTCTTGCTCGCCTGTGTCTTTGATGGATCAATGCGTCAAAATTGGATTGATCAAGGTTGTCTCAGCCAACACCGTAGCTCAGAAAAACATTACAAACTCATATATCGTAATGAATAAGCTGTTCCGCAAATGGTTACGAGATACAGAAGTTGAAGCTTTTCGGAGAATAGAAAATTTCCTACTACGAATGTTTATATTAAACAAGATTAGAGCTGTAGGAGGGGAATTAAATATTGTGTTATAAGTCAAAAGAGAAATTATATACTTCAAGATACAAGAGTTAGGGTTATGAAACTTCCTTTGAGAAGGTATTGATGGTGTCTACTTTTGGGATGATAAACCGACCCTACAAATTTGGCAAATTGAAAAATACTGGATTAAAATATTTTATGGACATTTTCTTTCTTGATTTCTTTGCTTTGTTTCTTCACTGTGCGTCTCAAAAGAGTAAATACTATATTCAAAATCATTCCAATGTATCATGCTGTGTCTCGAAATTCTATAGAAACGGTATTGAAGAGTAAATTACAATTTCAGGTAAAATGAAGAATGTGCTTCATTTCCCCGTGGTTTATGCCTTTCTGTGTTTCTGTCGGAATTCAAAAAGGAACTTAGAACAAGCCGAGATTAAGAATAAACATTTCACGCGCAACGCTCATGTAGGCAGCTTTAACATCACCACCCAGTGTGAAATACAATGCCAAGATCCAAAATGTCCAGTTCATTTCCAATCCCCTTTCGCAGCTGGCAGTTTGTTCCCCAGGAAGTTCGGAGCAGACTTCACCCTCCCTCGTGCACCCCCACCCTTCTCCCCCTTTGCGACCAAGACATGCCACAACTCAGACGCGAGGGTTCGACCCTCTGGCTCTTCTCCCAGTTGGCATACATTAGAACCCTAAGGGTTGAAACAAATTCGCATGGCAAATGTTTGGTGAAAATTGATGGAGGAGACAAGGAGCGCTTTCAATTACAGAGCAAAATTCGTAAGAGCACGGTTCCCTTCCACTAGTAACTGGTAAACTCACAAAGAAACGTTTCTTACAAAAGATTTCAAAATCAGAACTGTTTATCGTGTACTTTTCCTCTAACGCTGGGGCAAATTATTTCTTTCATACATCCTGACCAATACTGATGATACGTCGAATCTCCATGTCAGCAACCAAATTTTGGCAACCACTGCACAGCAGTCCCGCAAACAATCTTTTTAGAAAACGATTCGGAAAAGTTTGTCCTCATTATGTGACTGACTTGGAAGATGACAAGCCATGCACAATGAAACAGCAGACTAGCAAAGCAGGGAATTTCTCCTCGGCCACCTCCCTCTTCTCTGGCTCAGTTCTTTCACTTAAGTCGCTCACAGTACAAATCAACTCAGCTATCAAAAACGCATTACAGAGCTGTCAACCGGAGAAACTAAAAAGCCGCTTTACCCGAGGGCCTATGAAGCAAAACTTCCTTCGAAGAGTCAGTATAACCGCCATCACATTTAGCGCGGTATACGACTATCTTGCCACACATCTTCATGGAATACATATTCCATCAACTACAGAGTGCCACATATGCGGTTACTGACGGTAATCACCTCAAAGACTGCCTTAGCTCTTGAATCATTCCCAGAACTTACAAAATTATCTTCATGACGCAGCTCATCTTTACTTGTCAGCGCCACTGAATGGCTCAACAGCCAAAGGCTGGGCCTTGCCTAGAAAGAACATTTCGAAAGATATATTGATGATGGTTCAAAGGCATACCCCTGAACATACACCAGCAAATGTTCTTGGGACATGACTTGCCTCAGCTTATTTCATGTGAGCGAACTAGGTTCATCTCAAACATTCAAGCAATATCATTATCTGTGAGTGCCGGGTATACGAGTTAAAAAGAACGGCATTGGGTAATTATATATTTGTATTTACAATCATATAAAAATAAATTAATTAAAACAGTTGAAGTACGAATTGGGTAGAGCGGAAGTGTCAATTATTGTAATTAAGATTGTCGAAAGGCAATTTTTATTAAAATTCTCATACAATAATTGTCCCAATAGATGATACTAGAAGGGGAAGTAAAGAAATAGAGAGAAACCTAGAAAAAGATTGTTGAAATTATTTAACTCTTTAGAATAGAAAAAGCTACCGGAGGTTGATGGAGAAACGGAAGAGGAAAAAGAGAGTAAACTTCCTAACAATAATGCCAATCACAGAAAACCAAACGAGACTTATTATTTCAGGGGATATATTATTAATATTATTCATAATATTAGTATCTCAAATAACAAAGTGTAAGCTTCAATTTGAAGTTAACGACGAAAAAACCTAGGCGAGATGTGAGCTGCGAATTCTGGATCACACTTTAAATTTACGAGTTCTTAATAAAAAATTCCCTATTTGAGGTAACATTAATTTTATTTCACCGTAAAAAATAGTAAATAAACGTAGAACAGTATGGGTACTTGCTCTCGCGGTGAATTCTGAAGTGACTTCTCCTCGATGTCGGCACGAGGGCCGTGGAAAAATCTCTAGCAACTCGTCTTCGCCCGACCAAAACTTCCAAATCAGCGGACGTCTCCTGATCGCCTTTGGAGCACCGAGGGGGGTCGGGGCCGGGCTGCCCAAAGCGAGGGCTCGTGGTCGGGCTTCGTGAGGCAGGCTACCAGCGGGCCGTTATCGCCAGCAGCCATCCCGCGCGCAGGGGCCTTTCATTAGGGCGTCGGGGCGAGGCGCCGGGGCGGGGGCGGGGGCGGGACGGACGCGGCGCGCCGGGGTGGACGTCCAGGCGGTAGGTTGGCGGGACCGGAGACCGGAACCGGGCGACACCGGCGCGGGGGCGGCAGCGGACGCTGGTGCAGGAGCGAGCCGGGTCCTGCGCGGACGGTGCATGTAAGGAGGGGTTGGGCTGCTCGCAGGCGGGAATCGGGCCGCGGAGGGGACCAGGACCTGATTGGGTGAATGGGGGGGGGGAGTGGGTGTAAGATTGGGGTGTCGGTGTGGGGGTAGGGTGAAGGTCAGGGCGCGAAAGAGCACGGTCGGTCGCGGCAGGGACGGGACGGCAGAGGCGGGACGGCGAAAGCAGGGTTGGGCTGGGACGGGGGCGACCCCAGGCGGGGGGCGTGGGGGCGGGGCGCCGGCCGCAGGGCGCTGGGCGCGTCGCGACGCCTTGCGTTGGCAGGGGGGGGGTCCCCGGCCCGCACGCGACCCGCCGCCTTCGTGACTGGGGAGGATCCGCTCGTAAATCGTGCCGCGGGGGCGGGGGCGGGGGGCGGGGGGCGGGAGGCGGAGGGGCGGCGAGGATGCCTTGGGTAGACGTCGAAAGGTGGCGGCGAGTGGGCCATGGAGGCCGAAGGAGGGGTCTCGAAGTCGCGACAGACGGGGAGGGAGCGAAAAAGGAGGCGGTTGCGGGAGAAGGGGGCGGAGACAAGACGTCGGCACCCCAGAGCCTGGGGATGGAGGTTACTACAGATTGTCAGATTTAAGTGTAGTGACTTGTGATAGATCATTAGGTAGACACGGTTATCCAATCGGGAACTTTGTTATGACATTCATTTTAGTTATCGAAGCGCCCGATTGGATGATCGCTTCACAGATGTTGATCTGTCACAATAGACCATATTTATATTTGACAATAAATACCTGTTTTCTATTATTCCGGCTTTTATCACCTTTCGTTTACTATGGTTGTTTATATCCGTTCAAAATAACAAGTTACTGCATTAACCCGTTTTTCATATTTAAACGCGTTTGTGGACAACACAGTTACAAAAGCAATATTATTCAATTTACGTAATAGTAAAATACAAAATAAACTTACAATTTTACACCTTATATGCAACATGTGTCGATTGTAACATGTAGATATACGATTGAACCGCAAAATAAAAAGAAAACTAGCCTGTAGAATGCTCATTGGAATGCCCTTTGCTCAACAATAGCGTGACCAATTTTCCAAATTTCAAAAAAGTCACTCTCTCAATATTAATTTATCCGTGTAGGTTTGTCCGGTTATTGGGCAAAAAAAGATTTTACCCAACAAAACTAAACGAAAGCAATGAGTAAACCTTAACAAAAAACAATTTTTATGTCACAACTGCTAGAGGATTTTCATGCATATCATGACCTCGTATTTATGATACAGACTTCATTTGTGAGAAAATCTCCATCGAGATGAATAACAGAACAATGACTACAAGATATAATTGAATAAATAATGAAGACAGATATGCTAAGAAGATCTCTTCATTAGTAAAGATATCAAGTTTCTGGACTCACACAGCGAGATAATTTTCCATGCATATTGTGACTACAACATATGATCTGTTGACTTGGAAGGTATGTTAACAGTGGCCTATTCATCAGTTCGTAGATCGAGGCCAAGCAAGCATTAAAAGTATCATGAGCACCGATCCTAACATTCTACATCTCCAGAAAGATCCCTTGTTACGCACGAAAATCATCTTCATTTTCCTAGAATACACTCTGTGGCTCTTTCAGTAGACGCTCACTAAGTGAAGTGCAAGACAGGTGCTGTTTACGCAACTCTCGACACACTATATCCGATGCCGCCTACGCCGAACCCCTTGCGGCGTTTACTCAAAGCTTTCACTCGCTTCCTGCATAGATAAATCGATACGACACGACATCGCAAGGCGGGATTCGATATCGGTATAAAATTAGCGTATCGATATACTGCTTACTTCCCTGATAACATTTCACTCTCTGCGCCAGTCTGGAAGTTGTTGGTGGGGTAGAAAGTGTGCTTCGATAAAAAAACTTCTTCCAAGATGACGGAGGAAAGAAAAAAAATTCTTGGTGTTCGATAAAATTCATGTGCGCTTCGCTGCTGTTCACCGATCATTGGGAAACAGTGAAACACATCATCAAAAGGAATCGATATACAGATATGAGCATCCAGTCCGTCCTTTATAAATTGCCACTACAGAATGTTTTTATAATGTTTTAGGGTTAATAATATAAACCTGGACATTTATATAAAAAATGTAATTTAAAAAATTCTACAATCTAGTATAGTATACTAGATGGTAGCATCCAGTATAGTATACTATTGTATTGCATACACTAAATTATAATTTTGTGTTTTGAAACAACGAAAATATATTTACAATTAATGATACGGCAAATCTGAAAAGAAAATTATTCATCAATCGGTAAAGTATTCAGAAAAAAATATTTCATACACTTTTTCAAAATTTAAATAATACTAAAAATAATGGAAAACAGAACACCTCATTAACATTTTTAATTTTTCTGAAGTCTTTTCTTTCGTACTATTTTACACACACACACACACACACACATTCCTTCACACGCTTTTAAAATAATGTGTTTGGGAATTCAGTTATGCAGTTTTTTTTAAACTAATTCCGTCACTTCTTTTTTGAATCGACTTTCAGGGGTGTAAACAGTCGAAGACGAAATATATTCTTCAAACCCGACGCAAAAACAACACATACATCACAAAATATTTCAACTTACAACGCGTAGAGTAAATTTAAGAGATTTTCATAAAGGCTCTACGCTGCAACGGGGTATGAACGGGTGTTGAGGCGGCACGCATTGCGAATTCCGTCATTCAAGCGATTACCGGGGAAACAGGAACATCGGCCCCGCTGGCAAAAGGCTTACGACAGGCTCCGAGAAAATCCGGCCTTTGCTCGTGGCAGCAACCTTGCAAGACGGCGCGTGGGGTGGGGCGGGGCGAGGCGGGGCGGGGCGGGGCGGGATGCCTTTCCCGCCGAGCAACTTGGGCCCCGCCCCCCTCCCCCGACACACCGGTGCGCGGGCGGCGGCGGCGCGCACCTGGATCGGAGCGCCGAGACGGCAGGGGGCGGAGCGAACACAGCGGAGGCAGCGGCGGAACACGGAACGGGCGACGCCTCGATCTGTCAGAGCCAGCGGGGGCGGAGCATTGTGTACTAAACTCGCGCCTCAACCACATAAGCCGCTGCCTTCCGGACCCCTAAATCTGCGCGCGTCGCCGCCGCCGCCGCCGCCACTGCTTTCCCGTTACCAACATTCTCCGTCCCCATCTCCGTTGAGGTGTACATCTCCATCTTTACATTCGCTTTCAATTTCGCATTTCACAAACCCGCCACCGTCCCCATCAACGTCGCCCCCATCGTCCCAGTCATTGTCTCCGGCTCCGCCACCGTCTCCGCCATCGTCTCCGCCTGTGCCTTTGCCTTCTTCTGCGACTTCACTTCCACGTCAACCACCGCGTCCGCTTAATCTTTCGTCATCGCATCCGTCCCCTCCCCTTCCACCACCACCCAACCAGTTCCATCCCCCTGACACTCTCATCATTCCCGCTCCGGAACGGCTTCCGTCCCCTCCTCCAATCTTCCGGACCGTGGGAAGGACGGTTCGCTTCTAGATTCCCAACTCAAACGCCCCCTTAATATATTAGAGCAGGCGGGGGCGAGGGCGGAACGAAGGCTGCGGGAGGGGAGCGAAGGGATCTCTAAAGCGAGGCGATGTTCCGCGGCTACAGATATTCACAATTCGGAAACTTTCTGTTTGTTGTGTTGTGCCGTTCCCCGGCGTCGGCGTCGGCGTCGGCCTCTCTCCCCTCCCCTCACGGGCGCTGACGCGGCTCTGCGCGCGCGGGAGGGGGCGGGGCAGGGCTGTGGGACTCTGCCGCGATTTCCGAGCATCGCGCGCCAGACATCACCGCCGCCGGGGGAGGGGTGGGGAGGGGAGGGGATTGTGCGGTTCACGCGCCGCCGAAGGCAAATGCCGCCTCCGGTCGCCGGCGTTTGCGAAGGCTCCGCTCGCCGCGCGGTGCCGACGAATACGCGGGCCGGCCGCCGTTTTTGTGCGAGAGGCCGGAAGGACAGGCCTCGCCCGGAGAAAGCGTCGGCGCGGCGTCAGCGAGGTCGCGGCGCGTTAAGGTTTCAGAGGCTGCGGCGCTTGTTGCTCCGTTGCTTGTTGCTTGTTGCTTGCAGCGACGGCGCCACCGCAATGGGGAGTCTCGCATCGGATTCCACGCGTGGACTGTTTGGAGGGGTGTGGAGCGTGGACAAATGCATGGAAGTGAGGCGTGGCTTGTTGCTTGCAGCGACGGCGCCACCGCAATGGGGAATTTCGCATTGAATTCCACGCGTGGACTTTTTGGAGGGGTGTGGAGCGTGGACAAATGCACGGAAGTGGGGCGTGGCTTGGGGTTAGTCGTAGGGCGTGGCGTGGGGTGTGGCGTGGTGTGGTGTAGCATGGGGACGACGTGCAACGGGGGGTGTGGTGTGGCATGGGCCGTGGCGTAGTGTGGGGCGTGGTGAGGCCTTGCATAATGTGGGGCATTGCGTGAGGCGTGACGTAGAGTGAGGCGGGTGTGGTGAGTGGTTGCCGCATGGGTGTCGCGGAAGGATGAAATGAGTGAGTTAGGGTGTCATGGGCGTGAGAGTGAGTGGGGGGGTGAGCAAGTGGCACGGGCAAGTGGCACCGAATAGGGAACACGGGTGGTTGGGCGGGAGCTCGTGGACGAGAAGCGTGGGGCGAGAGGCAGAGTTTGTAGGGACTGAGGTGGAGTTGTGGGTCGTCGAATGCGCGTCATTATGTTTAATTCGACGGACTACAGACCTAGAGGGCGGGACATGGAGAGACGAGGCATAGGAGAGTGAATATACGTGGAGAATTGGATCATAGAGCTTAGAAACTGGTGTCAGAGGCATAGACGCCGAGAATTCATGGAATGGAAAATGTATGTTGACTAATTTTCCAACATACATGAAATGAATATGGGTGAATATGGTAGGAACCGCCGTGTTTCGTTACGTCTGATAATAAATACAATTCAGCTGGCTTTCGGATAGATTAGTCTCTCGCCAACAATTCCCGCTTTGGAAGAACGTTCACGGACTCTTAATTATCCTTAATTGTGGTCGAGTCATCGAAACAAAATGCATCGTCACATACACATATCGTGGATCGTGCAAAATAAAGATGTGACCCTAGGCTTGAACTGAGGATTGTAGATCGCGAGAAGTAGATTGTCGGGCCTACAGTGAATAGGATATGATGCGTTAAGTGGCGCAGAGGCCATGGAACATCACTGAGGACGTGATAGTAGATCGCGGGAATTGAGAAAGTGGGCATGCAACGCGTCGTAAACGTGCCGAGGAGTAACAGAGGCCACAGTGACAGGCTGGGAGAAACTGTTGGCCAAGCTACGTGAAACGTGGTCAGGGGGGAAATGGGGAGGCGCGGAGATCCGCGTGCGGTGCCTCCGATCCGCAGGGCCCCGGCGGAAGCACCGGGAGCCTTTCTGCGTGGGGCGGCCTTGGAGATGGAGGGATCACACGCAGACCCTTTGGTCTGCGTGCAATTGCGGAGGCGGGCTTTCCGCGTCTTTACATCTTCTCGCGGCCCCGCCCCCAAACTTCCCCTTCACCTGTAGCCGTCAGCGTCGGTTTCGGCGTCAGCGACGCCTTCGTTGTCTTCGGGGGTAATGCGCCGGGTCGATACGCGGGCCATACGCGCGCCTCGTCTCGTGCCTAGGGGAGGAGGCGGGTCGAGGGGGTGGGGCGGGGAGGGACGGGCGGGTGCTGCGACGCCGGCGGCGGGGGCGGTGGCGTCGGCGGGGCCCGAGGGGATGCCGACAAACTCGACCGGGTCGTCCATCAAACGCGCTTCTATTGTTTAAGTGCGGCCGGGCCCAACGCCTTGCTGAGGGCCTCGCACGAGGGGCGCCCCGGAGGGGGGCGGCAGGCAGGGGGTGGGTCTCGAGGCTCGTCGCGGGGACTCGCTGACATTCAAGTGTCGCCGCCCCCGCGCCTCGGCGCCAGGGGGCGGCACCCGCGTCCCGCCCGCCCCGCCCCCTCCGGCGCCCGCGTCCGCCGTTTGTCACGCCGGCGCGCCTGCCCGCCCCCGCCCCCGCTCTCGCTGCCCGTCGCGCGCCGCCCACCACCGCCTCCGCCTGCCGCCTGCCGCTTGCCGCCTCGCGGCCGATAATTGTGAAATGGAGTGTGCAGAATGGCGTTTGTCCGCGGGCACAGGCCGGGCTGGGCTGGGCCGGGCCGGGCCGGGCTGCGCGCAGCGTCGCACCGCGCGCCGTTGTATTGGAGTTCGATAGAAGAGGCGCTGGTCGCTAGTCGTGGCGGCGGGGGCGGGGCAGGGGGACGGCCAGGTGCTGGAGCACGCGCAGTTGCGGGGGGGAGGGAGGCGGGAGAGGGCGGCGGCGGAGGCGGGGGTGGAACCGTCGAATGAGCAGCAGGCGCCACGAAGCAAGCTTCTGGAGAAGAATCGTTATCCGATGTTTCTTCGAAGAGCATTCACGTGTTTCTTCCTCGCGGAACAAATACGGCGCAACCAATATTTGAAGAGGCACTTGCCAAATCGCTGTTGAGATAATATTCTTTTCAGCGTGAGATGACAACACATGGTTGCTTAATTTAACCCTTCGGATAATCGCTTTGAACCACACCAACTTCTATTTCAAACAGAACAAAATTAATATTCATTGTGAATTAATTTTTACCCAGTTGCAAGTCGCAAACGTGTGTATATCATATTGAAATAATACAGAAGAATTCAATGAGCGTATGGCATATAAAAAACATACGATTGTATTATACGAAAGAAAGTTCATGGTCAAATGAACTGCAAATCAATTTGTCACTTGAGTTTTCAAATGGCTCTACAGCAGCATCGATTTCTTCATTCCACAACTCCTTTTCAAGAAATTAAAGTTTCCAGATTCCCTTCATTCAAGCCACGAATTACCTTGAGGCGTTTCTTCGTGCCTAACGGAATGGCATGGTTCCTTTTCGCGTTCTCTTGTAAATTATGAACTTTGGTTTACCATTCTATATTTGGTTTTCAACCTTCGGGCAACTTCAGATAGTCCTCCTAAAAACTCGTTTGTTGAAGAGACACATAACTAGTATAACACATTTACAAATTGCCTTCAATTTCATTATATCAGGACCATATTTTTCTTCTCGAATTTTAATCTAATGATTCTTTTCGTTGTCCTTTTAGCTACCTTTAAAATAGGAGTCACGGCATCTCAACAACAGCGGTGGTCCGTCTGGATCGATCTCAAACGAAAAACGCTGATGACTCGCCCAAATTCGTTTTGATTTGGATCTTGTTCTATTTGCTCTGCTTGAAAATGGTCCTTCATAGTATGTATGAAAATGTATGCTGTTAGAATTTAGCTTACGAAGGAATTGCAAGCGGCATCGCAATCTAAGAAAAATCGGGACTGGTATTCGAGAGCAAATTAAAAATTAACCGTAATTTAACTGATATTTTCTTCAAAGTAGAAACCGTCTTTTAAGTTGAAAGATTGAGACATTTCCATAGTATACCATACGTGTGTATGAGGAAATTACAGAACATAAAAATGTGTACCGTTTTGCGAATAAAAATGATAAGACCGACTGCGTACTGAGCGCTGAAATGCGCTGGAGAAGCGATAGAGCCCGAAAGATCCCACTTGTTTCTTGAGATCAGTCATTTCCAAACGGCCGGCTTGTCACAATGCGAAAGAGCCCCTCGCAAGGAATAGATCCAAAGCGCATGAGAAATCATATATCGCAAACTTGACAGTTTGCTAGTTGAAAGCTGAATAGGATTTACAAGTCTTTTCACCTAGCACACGCCAACAAGGGATCTAGATAATTCTTTATAAACTATTGAAGACAAATATGCACCTCAAACATGAAATGCATGATAAAATTTCGTTTTATATTAAATATATTTTCTACACGATTCAATGTCCTTATTTACTTGATGCAGTGGTGAAGCATTGCACAGTTTTTAAGGTCAGGTCTCCGCAGGCATTGGCTGCTGTCACAAAAAGCGCAAGCAACGACGGAGGTTAGTCACCGCGCCTCTGGTTGGAAATGACTGCTCGAGACGATCTGTTCCTGGGGGAGAGTGAAATGGGGCACTCTCGCACGCCCGCGCCTCGACGCCCCTTCGTCACGCGGCGCCTGGCGGCTCTGCCACAGCGGCACGCCGCCGCAGGCAGGGCTGGAGCGGGGCTGGCCGCGAGGACAGTTTTGACAAACAACTAAAGCAAACGGAGCAATGGATCACGTGTGGAACACGCTGTGTAACGAATAGTGCTTGAAAAAGGTGAAAATGCTAAGGTAGTCGAGTGAACTCAGCGTAGCAAAAAAGAATTGCAGATCTTACTGGGCCATTTCGACTTGCTTCTCTTCCGCGTTTCCATGCCGACGAAGAGGCATCCTACCTTTCACCTCCGGGAAGAGCGTAAGCATCCTTGAACCCAACCGACGAAAAAATTCACATACGTTTCACACCAAAATGCAGCTACGGCTTATTTTTGATTCACTTCCCTCGTGTAATAACTCTAAATTATTTCTATTCAATGAAATAAATACACTTCACACGTGCTCTATTTACGAATAAACTTTAGCTGTTTGTAAGAAAAACGTACTCGAGGGAGGGACGCGGCAGGTCGGGGCGAGGGTGGCGGCGTGCGAAGGTCGCACGCCGTGCGTCTTTGGCGCCACGCCCACGCCCCGCCCCCGCCCCGCGCGGCGTCGCGAAGGGGCCAGAAGACGCGCGCGGGCTGGGCACTCAGGCGCAGCGCGGCGGGCCGGGCCAGCACGCTCGCACCCCCGGCGCGCACCGAGCAGAGACCGTCCCGCTGAGTACGACGAGGGTAGCCAGTTTCTCCAAGTAGCTAGTGTGGCCTAGGGTAGTGGGCTTTCCCGCTCTAGTTGTGCATGCGAGTGAGGTGCATGCTGCCTCCCTGCCCGTCCACCTCCGTTCCTCCAACCCGACCTTCCGGTCCGTTCCTCCCACCACGCCCACGCCCCGCCTTTCACCACACGCCCCCTCCCCGCCATGCCCCTAGCCACTCCCCCTACCATTGCCCCTCGCCCGCGGCGAGCGCCCTGAGACCTCCCCATTCCACGTCCTTCATAGCCCAACGGAAAAGCGCGAGAAAACACCGTCCATCTCGCACTCAAGAGCTGTTATCATAACAAAGCGAATGTCCAATAACTTCAAACTCAGCCATATTTTGCTCTCGCATCGGGACAGATTGAAGTCAGACAAAGATAAATTAAGTAAAGAATTGCATCATTAAATAAATGAAGCAAGTAAACAGCGAATGAATATTCGATGAAGAATTATTCATTTCAATATTGGGAATCACAGGAATGTAATAGTCTGATACTCCTTCCTCTATCACTAAATCAGCCGTCATGATCGCTGTTTCTCAACTTCCCCGAAACATCTGAAATACGTACACTACTTTACGCGCGTGGCACAAATAGCCATTTCACGAATCGCCACTCTCGCGTTCCAATCTTTCCCCCAAATCGAAAGAGAGAGAGAGAGAGAGAACGCGCGAGAAATGAATACATTTTATTTGACTCGGAAGTGTGATTATCCGTTTACCGTTCACCGATCACACATTGACATTCCATTTCGGGGACGCGCGCTCAAACTAACAGCCCAGCACGCGCTGAACATAATTAACGAATGCGAGCCCATGACGGCTGAACCCTCCGCAGGGAAATCCGATTCCGCGCGGAAAGTCCAGCGGCGGTGGTGGTGGCCGCGCGCCGATTCCGCCCGGCTCCGCTCCGCCCCCGCTCTCGCTCCCGCCCCCGCCCCCGCACCGAGCGCCGACCGACCACGGCACGGGAGGCGCCCGCGGAGGCGGAGGTAGCGGCTCCGCTTTGGATATCGACAGCGGCAGAGCAGCCCGCTCAGGCGCGGGAGGGGGGCGTTGCCCGCGGAATGCGGCGCCACGAGGGCGCGCCACGTGGGGCAGGACGAGGGCGCGTGAGAAGGGGGCGGGGCGAGGGGTGGGGCACGCGGGAAGGCGCCGCCGCACGCTCGCACAGCCCCGCCACACGGCTGATATCGGGCGCTGCCGGGAAACTATCCGGAAGGAGCTATTTGCGTGCTCGCCGCGCAACCCCCGCACGAGTCGATCACGCTCTCTCGCGAGGCTCAACCCAGATCAACTCCTCCCCGCTCCGCCCGGCCCTGCCCGCTTCTTCCTCCTCCGCCCCGGCCCACACAGCCTCCCCCTCCCCCAGCCCCGCTCGCCCGACGCCGCCCCACGCCCGACCTATCTCCGCCAACCTCTCCCAGATTCCTTCGGCCGGCGCCCGCCCCGCCCGGCGCCAGCGCCTTCCCGGCCTGTCTCTTCCCCTTGGCGCCCTCACTCCTCCGAAGCGCCCTCTATCCCCGGGCAGAGCCCGAAGATGCACGCCAGCGGTGGTCCCGCGTCGCTCAGTCCCCGATCTGCCGATGCACGAAGCTCCGATCCACGCGGCCCCGCCCCCTTCCCAACCCCTCCTCCCCCGTGCCCGTGGGGACGCGGCCGCGCCTCCGCTGGTGCGCGCCCGCCCGCCCTCCCCCGCGAGGACGCCCACCGAGGGCGATCGCGGGCGCTCGGGCCCGCAGCTAGCAGGCTCGAGGCGACCTCCCCCCCTCGCTGCCCTCCGTCCCCGCCCCGCCACGCCCCTCCCACCCCCCACGCAGGGACGCAGGCCCAGGTGCATGCTCCCGACTGTATTTTGCAGCATCCTTTAACGTGTTTGCGATAAACATAGATGAGAGCACATATTGATCTAAAGGCATATATATGGTTCTAAAACTCCCTTTTTCTTCATAAAAGCGAGTTTACTTGTAGATACTATGAATATAAACTGTGGTTAATCTAACTGTAGATACTCTTAGCTGTAGAGAAGGGCCAGCGTGGGGAGGCGGTGGCGGCGGCAGCGGCGCCCGCGCGCGGGCGGGAGGGGCGGCGCCCGTGCATCGCCCGCGCCGCCCCCGTCGCCGCCGCCCTCGCCGCGCCGCCGCCGCCGCCGCCTCCTCCTCCGCTGTCGCCGTCAGTCGCACTGCATGCGTCTAGTTCCTGACACGTGGAGCACTGCACTGATTCGTTTCTTCCTGCTGTTTTCATTTCAGACGTACTACCAGCCTCCCTTGATTTATCAGGCACAGACTCTGCACTGTATCCGTATGACCCCGAGCAAGAGAATTTCCAGGAGTTTTGGTTCCCCCCAGTCACTAGCTTGTACCCGTACTTTCTGTTCCCGCCTGACATGATGCGCCCGCGTCCGCACGTTCCCTCCTACGACCCGGCCACAGGCACCGGCACCGGCACGCACTCTGACACGCAACTTTCCGTAGAGGACACTCTCGATACGCCGTTGGATTACGATGAGACAGATGACAAACTGACATCTTCCTCTTCGGGGTCAATTTCAGTTAAGGTGATATCTTCGGAAAATGCGACCTCGTTTGACGTCATTGAGTTACAATTAGAAAACCCACTCGTCGGCATTAGGGGTGCCACGCAGAAGGACGTAAGCGCACACAGGGCGGAACTGCACGGCATCCCGTCCAACGACAACAACAACTCCATATTGGACGAGGACGGAGAGCCGCGAAGGACCATATTCTCGCACTCCCAACCAGGAAACCCCATGCTGCATTCAAGTAGGTATCCAAGGCCACGGTGCCTCTCGTTCTTCTGTATGCCTTATATCTTCCTGTATCTGTATCTCTGTATATATCTCTATGTAACTATATATGTAACTATCTGTAATTCCTCTTTTGTATCTTTACTTATAGCTAGATAATCGCGAATACTGTTCTTGAACTGGCTGGAGGAGCAACTGTAAAATATTGTGTTCGATATGGAAAGTAAACGCAAAATTGACGAAATTAAACATATAGTTTGTCAAAAAACAATCGGTTGATGTATGCTCAAAATCTTTGTTACTCATGCTTTCATAAAAATTTCTAATGATTATAATTTTTCATGACGCAATGCTTGCGCCAAAAAAGTGACATCTATGAGTAGTATTTCATAACTTATGTTATCACCAAAGTTCGTTTCCTCATCTCACAGCTCCATCCTCTCAGATTATACAACATATGAGAGTTTGGACTGAACAAAACATGTTTTCGGTTAAGCACTGAAGATTCGTAGCAAATTGAACGCCACGGAAAACAATTACAATCTAGTCGAGAACATGCTGCCAATTTATTGGTAGTGTTTTTCTCTCCTCCAGGCACCCTTGAATGGCTTCTCGCGATCATTCAGCAGTGTCTTGTGTGCTGTCGTATGTGTTTGGCCCGAGGGATGGAGGACCCATTTAACCCCTACTCCTCGGGCCCCTTGTGTCTTCTTTCTTCCTCAGACGGGTCTCGAACGGAGCGGAGGTGGAGGAAAGCCCATTTGCCGCAGCCACGCATTCAGAAAAGTGAACCTTTCGGACGGAAGTTATCCACTGGAAGAATTTGCACGCGTGAAGGAGTTACAGATCCTTTACCGCGTTTGTGAGCAATTTTTTGCCACCAAATTAAAGATGAACTGTAAATTTCCACGCAAAACGCCTTGCGGTTTTTCGCCGCCATAAGACGCGATGAGCAAAGAATAGCTTTAATGCAAATTGACGTTCTCTTACATCGGAGTTAAAATGTTCCATAAAAAATTAGGCATTAATATTTTGAAAAATATTGATTAATTACATACTATAGTAGTAGATAACAGTTTGAATAATTTCACTATTGGAATATTATTTGAAAGACTAAAATCAAAATGAATTTAGAACTATAAATACAAGTTTTAACTAATAAATATCTTTCGTGCACTAGTATTACATTCCATCTAAAATGATTTTCTTATGTAAATATTATTAAGTTACAGCTGTTTGAAATTTGTATTATTTTAACTTAATAAGAACACAACAAATCGTTGTGACAGCTCTTTTTCATTTTTGTATATATAAAATATATCACCAATGTATACACACGAGGGGATCAAGCGGCGAGGAAAAGCTCTTCCATGAATTCGAAAACACGGCGAAATATATACATATAAAAGACTCATTTATCTAGCCAATCTATAACGTACACTCACACACAAAAGAACGATTACCCCCAAAATTGGATCTCGATCGACTACTCCTCCATCATCCGCAATTCGAGATCACGCTGTATGTTTTCCTGATCGATCTTTTGTTGCTTCTTCCTATTCTGTGTGAATGTCTTTGAACAACTATCCATGAACGCAACCTGTCTTTATTGTATAAACTGTTGCTGTTTTCTCTTTTAGCGCAGCAGGTAGGCAAAACGCGGCCGCGCTGCCGCCAGTTCCTCGAGCCACGCCCCTCCGCCGTTGCGACAGCCCCCGCCTCTCCGTTTCCGCCTCCGCCGCCACTAAGCGCGCATTTCAACAGTCCAAAAAGGAACATTGTATCCCAAAACTCACTATTTGGAGCAGGAGTGTTTTTAAAACATGGATAGCTGGGTGATGAAAATAAGTTAGGATATTCTACAACCAATCTACAGATTCTTGATCGTCAAATCAAAGGGCAACACATCCCGGACACTGTGGACATAATAACTTCATTCCATCCATATAGTGAGTTGTGTACAATGGTAGTTGTTGCAACCGGAGACGTGAACCCGCAGCCGCTAGGCTGTCGTTTACGCGTGGCGACCAAAGCCCCCCGTGAAATGCCGCCGTCGGCGGGGGCGGCGCCGGAGGCCACAGAGGCGGAGGCGGGGGCGGGGCGGGGGTGGCGACGGGGGCGGGGCGCGTCTGGGCGACGCGTACGCGCGTGTGCTCTCTTCCCGCGCTGTGTATTTACGATTGAGCCATGTAGAGCTTCGCTTCCCCTGTACCCCTGTAACCGTAATATTCTTCTGCACACACTAACGGTAGTTTGGCTGTACTAAAGCCCCGTTTAGAGCGAAACGACGCCTTGGAGACGGGAGCCCACGCGAGCGCACAACGGGGCCCGCCGAAGCCGGAACGGGTCCGGAGGAACGGGTCTGCAAAAGCGTTCTCCAGAACGGTTCTCTACGAATGTGTCACTTAAATAACGAGTCGGAGGAAGAACGGAGCTTAAACGCCAGCTCCAGAAAGAACGGCTTCCATAAAATGGGAACCCAGCGCGAATGGTCTCCGAGAAAATCGGAGCCGACAAAAAAACGTTCAGGAGAACGCGTTTCAAAGGAACGAGACGCGGGGGCAAGGAGGGGAGGAGGGGGCTGTGGACTGAGGACTGAGGACGGGAGACGGGTCGGAGGGGCGCTCCGCTCGAAGTCAGGCCTCGTGCGGGGTGGGGAGAAGAAAGTGGGAGCTGGGCGGGGGGACACAAGGGGAAGGGGCATGACTGCTTGCGGTCGCGTCGAGGTCTTATACGCGCTGCGTCCTTTAGTGAGCATGCTTGGTGTTTGCCAGAGTAGATTTGAAGGAGGACCTGGCCTCGACCGCCTCCAGTAGATCGTTCGGAGCAATTCCCAAATGGAAGCTGTGCGAGCAAACGGGGCGCACTTGTAGCATTCAGCTTTAGATACGTTCTCATTACACTATTGTTCCCAGCTAATGAGTAAGCTTCATCCGGAACAGTATAATTAGTACTTCAAATAGATGTTTCTAGTTAAATCATCCACAAGCTTACACTTTTTGTGGGTGATTATATTTTTAAACCATCTCCTCTCCAGTAGATGTACAATAACGTCATACGTAATACGTTTAAAAAGCATGAATCACAAAAATTAGATCACTAAACCTGCCATATTTTACATACCATGACATACTGTGTATATATTTGAAAATATTTTCGCATGTAGCTTTTTAATCTGAAATTACTGCGTGTCGTAATGCTCTAGCTTATAAAATAATTCGTTATTAGTCGAATATAAACCATCGCTTTCCAAGTTCGACCGCAGATTACCACCTTCCTTGTTGCACCAATGTAGCTGCACTATGCACATGGTTTGTTGAGCTCTCGTTTTGCTAGTTGTAGGACTGGAGCTTGGGGTGTGGGTTGCTGCTTTGTTAGCAATACACCAAATCTGTACTTCGTTTACCGATGCACAGAAGTGTTCTATAACTCGGGAGCGAACATTTTTAGTTTTCAAATGTTGCTAACATCAATTTGTTGGTACATTTATTCATCATTCAACTGTGTTTAATAAAAGGGTGGGGAAGGAATGCAGGAGCTCAAGAAAACGTGCGCAGATTATACTTTCACCCCATATGTCAGATACGGTTTTTACTGTTTTTGTCGAAAATAAATCGAATCCAATGACAAGCCTTGTACATACACCCCCGAGCATGCACTCGCACCGTAGTCGTCGTTCGACCTCCACTAGGCTCTGTCGCCCTCCATCGTCCATGGCGAAACGACTTCGCGCGTAGCTCTGCATCTGCCGCAAAGAAGCGTAGGGCGGCATTTCCAAGGCGGGGAAGGGGTTCCTTGACTGGTACTCAGCTGGACTCATGGAAAGGGTCCTGTGTCCAACACTTTTCTCAGAAAATTAAATGCGCGTATCTCGATGATCACGTCTTGATACGAGTATTAAGTTATAGTGAAAAGGAATATTACGTTAAGTAAACTGATAACATTCCCCAAAGGAACTTGCGGGAATGCTTCTAAAAGGTAGAAAAGAATCTTCGAGAAATTCATGGATTTTTACGCGTAATATATTACATGTGGGAAACGATTTTTGCAAATTCAATAAAGACGTCTTGCAGTCCTAATACACAATGCCCATTGTACATTTGCACTTTCACGATTGATATCAACGGATTTTTGACAATATCCACCTCATTTCAAATGAAAATTTTTATGAAAATATTTATTTTTGCCTCCGAGCTATTTGATTTTAATGTGATGCCAGAGAAATAAAACATTCAGGGTGCTGCAGGAAAAGTATACAACCGGCAGGGCTAGCTAAGGGGTGAAGGGTATATCTATTTTGGTTAATGAACCTTGAGTGTTGGAGACCAACGTTCAGCGCCCAAAAATTCGTGAGTAAAAAACATGGTCTGTCCCAGCGGGAAGTGAGATTAATATGGACTGTAGTTCTACGGTTAGTACTCTAGTACGTAGTATTACAATCTGAGAGGAGTAATGCAGATCGCTGAAATTATCCAGCACCTCTGTGTTTCTAACTCTCCCGTTACTCCCTCAGGCTGAGTGGTCGCCCGTACGTCTCGAGTGTGCGTCGGAATGCCGAACGTCCAGGGAACACTGTTTTTTGACCCCTCGAAGCACCGAGCACCGGGCTTATAATCCAACCCTGACCAATGAGTTCGGTTCAAGATAGTGTAATCAGAGAATACCCCAGGTATCTTTCCGAAGACTTTATTCATTTACTCCACTACTGTTTCTACCACGTGATTTGCCATCTGAGGGCGAACTGCCGATAAAGCAGCAGAAACAAGAGATCTTTGTTGTCTACAAACATGAATCAATTCGCACACACTATCAGTTAATTAGTAGTACGCAAACAGCCCCGAAATACTTTTTGCCTGAAATATTGAGAGAACAATTTGAGACACGCTAGTTACGACGGAAGAACATCTCCCTCTGCAAACCACGTTTCTCTTTCTTCGGATATACCCTCATCAGGTAAAATATAAATTTAAAGTTTGTGACCAGCAAGGAAAAAAGTATATTTTGAAAGTGACATTCAAAAGATTTTAATTCTTCCATTTGAGCGTTAATTAGATGGAAATATTAGAATAGATTAATGTTGATCAGACGTGGGTTTTATCTACGAATTATTTATTCTTATGGCAATTAACTGTTTTACTGCTTCGATATTTATATCGTCTCTGTATTAAATAATAGCGGATAAAATTTCCAGATGTTTTATGTGGTGGTTTGCCATGGCTCTTTCACACTAGATATTAACAATGATAACACTCAGGCCCTCCCACAAACTTATACCATTGGTTCATGATGCCATATTGCACTTAGCCCCGCTGCAAAACCTGTCAGCGGCTGGCAGGGCGGTAAAGGGAAAGCCTCAGTTTGGGTTGTCCTATCTAAGACCCTGGGTTTACTCACGAAAATTGCTTCCTTTGAACTACCCCCCCCTTCTGCCTGTCCACTAAGGTTGTGAACTTTTTCTCAAACATCTTGAAGATAATAACATAGAACACATATCGGCTATACATGTTTTATATATTTTATAGTAGAAATACCGTATGCGTAGGAGAAAGGATCGTTTTTGAAATTCAATATTAAGCCTTTTGAAAGAAAACAATGTTTTCATTCTTAGCTATATAAAGTCGTATTGAAACTTATATAAAATAAGATATTAATTTATGTTTATTCGTCGACTCAAAATTTGAAAGAATGGAAAAAAATACATTAAGGAATAATACCTAAGCATTTAATCCAAACAAATTTAATTTAAGCAAAATGCTACATTAAAATTAGGCTGTAACCAACATTGTCAATGAAGTGAGATCCGAGCTGGTTTAATATCATAAAGTGCCCTATGCATGATCAACCTCTGTATCCGTTTCATAATATTAAACTAGTGGTGCTACAGAATGACGCAGACTTTCTTGTACTAGTTAGTTCCCTAATTTCTATGGCCGGGTCTAGCTTTTCGGTCAGGTCTCATCCTTTTGTCAGCTGCCATTTATCGCCGCCCAAACACCATTTTTTCACATTTGCTCAATATTTTTCGGTTTCCTAATGGCAGAAACAAAAAATTACTTTAAGAAATAAATAGAAGAGTAAAATCTCGCCCTATTTGGAAATTTGGATAATGAAATATTGAAAAATGGAAGATTTTGAAGCGCTTCTACTCACAAATGTAATCATGTATACAAATTGCTGGAAACTAGCGTACTAAAAGCATGAGATATATTTTTCAAAAAATTACATTTGCGTAATTCTTTAAAAAAAATAAGACAGCAAAATTAATTTTCGATTATCTTAAACAGTGCATTTATCACTACCTGTACGGAAAGTTTGAAGAAAAATTTGGAACCGTTTTTGAGAAATTGACGTTTGAGCGTTTCTGAAAATGCGGAATTTTGAGCTCGTTTTCACAAAAAACTTAAGTTTTCGGGAAATTTTATACGATATTTTCAAAGCACTTGTACTTTTCAATGCCATAATGTGAAAAAATCGCCGCAAATGTAATATTAACGACAAGTGGCTAATCAAAAAATTACTTTTTGTAATTTTTGAAAACTAAAAGAAAAGATCATAATGGCGTTTATGTCATCTAATGAAATACATTTAGCACTATCGCTACGAAATGTTTAAAGAAAAAATATGCAGCCATTTTTTAAAAAAATTGAAAACGTCCCTGGGACTTCATGTAAAGCACCCGCAAATTTTCAAGAAGGTTTTTCAAAATCGCAGCGCATCAAGTCGAACCATATCGACCGGGGGAATATTCATTTTGAAAGATATCGTACGTTTGGTTTAGGCGCTAACGGTGTTCACAGACGGATAGACGGACAGACGGACGTTTTGGAAAAAACGCTTTTCCGTTATCAGGGACCCCTCAAAAAGTGTATTTCTGTTGAAATATCGAAATTGATTTTCCGTAGCATGACTTAAGATTCTCTACACCACTTATATTACTCTGTATATAAGTACGTATACGAGAAAGTAAAAATTGTAAAAATACGCTCAATCTAACTTTTGCCATTACAAATTTATTGAAAGTACTATACATGAAATTACTTCTATTATTATCCTATTACTTTCATGATTATTATTAATTATACCAATATAACTAATTAAAAACCTTGTGTAAACTAGTGATGATAAAGCGGCACGTAGTATCTTGTCCTTAGTAACGATTACGTTATAATATTACACCGGAATTTCTCCCCACGTAGACACACATCAGTCTCCACTCGTAAATCTTTTTAAAAATCGTAGAACGAAAGTGCAAATATTGATTCTTCTGAAACTAATGTATTTCAAAATTAAGACTGCGTCTCATACAGCATTATCATCTCCCACCAAAGAGAAGTAATTCTCAGAATATCCAACTGACGTCTCTCAGCGAGGAATGCCAGTGTCTCATTCCAAAAAAACAAAATTCTCTTTCCAATATGATAATTCATGAAGACTACCCAATAGTGCGCGGGAAATTCTCATTTGCAAATTCCAAAATTGCAAAATTACGCTAACTATATTTGCAAAAACTATAAATGGCATTTCTTAAAGAACTGTTCAAGGGCAGAGTTAATTTAACAAAAAAACTATAATCAAAATTATATTTTTGCAATGTTAATTTTTTGTTCTTTTTTATTTTCGAAAATACACAAAGTCCGGCGAAAATAGGACCGGCCCTAATTTCTTTGTCGTTCTTTGCTACATATGTGTAAAAAGTTTTTAAAAAGGTCCACACTTTTGAGATAATTATTTAAAATTGCTTCAAAATCGCCTGTTTCATACAAAATTACGCGAAAACTGCAAATATTTTCAAAATCGTGAAAACAATATGATTTCAAGAGATATTTTTGATGAACAGAAGTCGCAAAGAAAAAAAATTGTTTCCAATATTATAGTTATAGGAAGACGAAAAAAGTTTGGATTATTGAAATTTTCGAAAGTTCAGACAGTTCAACCAAATTGCGACCATCATCACTTTTTTTACCATTCTCTCCTACATACGAGGGAGGAAAAATTCAAAAAATTGGAGCCGTGTTTGAGAAAAAAAAATATTAAAAAATTGCCATTGTTTCACGCAAAATTACGCAAAAACTACATACAATTTCGAAAATTTGAACTTGACCTTATTTGAAGATATGATTTTTATGAATAGGTTATATGAAAAGAAAAAAATTCATCTTCATCATTATAGTTGCAGGATGATATTAAAAAAAATTTCAATTTTCAAAAAATCAGGGATATCAAAGAATATAAGCCCCGCGTATTTCTTTAAAAGTTCTTCTCGCTATCCAAGAACAATTTTAATACAAAAATTTTTAGCCTTTTTTGAGAAAATTTTGGAAAAAGTTGTTGAGGTGCAATGCAAAGAACTCCCCAAAATCAAAATATTCCTTTTAAACTTGCAGAACATGAGAGTTCCAACATGAGAATTCTTTAGATCGATTGGGGAACGTCAATTTTGGAGAAAATTGTCTGAAGGTTTATGTGCCAGCCTCGACCATAAACGGAAAGACGGACGTTTTGCCGTCAATGAGTTCTGCGGTATCAAAAACTAACAAAACATGGATTCTCATTACACGTGTTAGAGGTAGTAAGTTACTATTTACAAGAACAAGATTTATCCACTTCTTGGTGACGGGGCCTGATAATTAGAGTTTTTGTCGAAAAATCGCCGCTTTTTCTCGCAGCATCGCAATACTTTCCCTATATTGTGTAAGTAATACTGGAGGAAGCAACATGGATTGGGTTTACCTGTTAAACGGGAGCCCTAAAGACTTGCTCAGTCTGCGTAAGTATTTATCAACTTCTAGCAGAATCCGCCTCATATGCCCTCTGTTTCATATTAGTTTAATTATTTGGGACCGGTGTAAGATTTCTTTGCCCATGTCCTCATGTATGTCATATCCTAATATGTTATTCGTTACGCGGAAGGGTTTAAAAATCAGATATTGAATTTTCAGAATTTTGCTATTAAAATTTTCATAAAATACTGAAAACTTTAAAAAATGTCATGTTTCTACATGGAATATCTATTCTAGAAGACATTGAATGAGAGCTATAAAAACTGTCGTATGAAAACCGCGATTAAAATTTTCACTGTTAACATACATTTAAAAAAATATTTTCATAGGCTGGAATGTCGTAGAATCGTACTGACTCCTAACTTACAGTCCAAGGAAGAAACATCTATAGGTAACGCAAGAAGTAAAGCCTTAGAAATGCAATGATCACACCGCAGACAATTTGTGTAGCTCTCCTATAATAGTTCCTTTGTTGACTGTGGTTTCTTTTCCACATAACGGATCAGTAACATTCGCGAGATATCATGTACACATAAGTAGTTTACAACTAACACATCTAACCTCTCACACGCACGTCTTAAAAGAGTTGGGTCATCGCTCCATGATCGACGATAATATTTCTCTGAGTGCATCACACCTGTCTTCCATGAATCAGAAATATTCCTACTTCAATTCGAAACAAAAATCTTCAAAACTTCAGCTATACAGCTACAACTGAACTACATTCTGTGTAAGCCCTCTTACCAGATTACATTCTGTACGATCCTGTTATCCTGAATGCGACCACTGGAAATAAAAAGGTGTGTACTTAGCACTACTAATTATTAACTACTATACCGAGAGACATTACTTTCATTGAAGAGAGCTCTAAAAGCTATTCGGTACTGTTCATTTCAAAACGAAATGTGTGGTATTGCGTTGCGTCACGTAAAATCTTAGAAAAAAAGAGAGATTCTTTACATAAATATCCGCCCGTTTAAAAAGGTTTTGATCAATCTAGGACAGTTTGTTTAGACACGAGTTGCACCATTAAATCGAGTAACAATATATGTGGGAGTTTTTTTAACGTTCCCTTTCTCGCAATGAATATACAGATAAACGCTATCATAATCATTCCTTTATCATTTGTATTGTCCTGGATACCGCATTCACATAAAAATATATTGAATATTAAGATGTCCGTGATTGTAAGATTTAAGTTAGGCCAAAAGGACGGCAAAAATAACAAGCCGATATTAAGAATGTATATATTGATATATATCATCATGGACGTAAAAATAATATAATAATAAACAATATTATTATTATTAAAATAATTTTCAGCTATTAGTTTAGTATATTTGTTTTTAATATACGAATACTACAATCAATTTGGTGGCTTATTGATTTAGATTTAGACATCAGTGTCATGTCTGCGTTGATATGCAAGTGAGATCCAGATTACTGGAAAGGTCCTCGGTTCGAGTCCGACGTAGATTTTCGACACTAGCGTATCAGCTAGGTTGAATTCAGTTGCTGCCTGGAGGAGAATTCTAGCACCCGGCTGCTCTGATCGGTAGGTTTCCGTGGTTTCTCCGATCAACACCAGGCGAATGCCGGAGCAGAGTACCCTGACAATGTACCCTAACAAACGGGCCATGAACAGCGCGCGAACTTTCCTTCCTTTTCCTTGTCCTAACCTCACCCCCTTACACACACTTTTATACACTAACATGCATTACACTACCACACAAGCCGAGAGATCGGTCGGGAGCTTAGAGCTTGTCCCGGCTGGGGCGGAGACCCGCTGGTGGGTGAGGAAACCCCGCTAGCCGAAGGTAGGTCGGCGCCGGATCTCGCCATCCAGCGGGGAAAGATCACCGCCACCTCCAGAGAAGAAAAAACATGAACTACACTTACGGGGCTATTGACCTAAGCTATTGACGCGCCCGGAATCACTAACAACCAACAAACCAACAAACAAACTTCAACTTTGTAATGGTGAGAAGTTGCTATCATTTGAGTACATTTCACGGAATTTCTCCGATTTATTTCAAAACCACGATTTTACTTAATTGTGAAAATGTTAAAAGTAGTTCTTTGCAAAGTAGACAAACACTTGTCTTAATCACTCACTACGCATAGTGACATATTATTGTTAGTCCCCACTGAATGTACTTCTAGTGGCCACCACCGCCGCTGCCTGCATCACCGCCCAAAAGCATTCCGACGTCCCCGCAGCGATTCAAAAATCCATTTCAGCCCCACATTCGCTTCGGTGCGTCTGGGGGTTGCGAGTAACAGGTGCCTTCCCTCTATACAAATCACGGGCCGTTTTTATCCGGAAAGTTTCGTTTGTTGAATAATCCATAAAACATAAACTTGTTGCTGTATTTAATTCGTATTAAGAGTCGCTCACAAGTTCCTTCAATTTACGCGGGCAGCGAAAAGGAGAGGCGGAGCTGGCGCCGGGCCGGGCCGGGCCGGGTCGGGTCGGGGCAGGGAGAGAAGGATTGGGGAAGGGCGTGGCGGGCGTGGTGGGCGGGGCGGGAGGAGCGAAGGCTCGGTGTCGAAAACGAGCGGCGGTGGAAGTTCATCTGGAACTGCGTTGGCGCGCGGGGGCGGGGCTGGGGAGGGAGGGAGAAAGGGGTGGGAGGGCGGGCGAGCGGCTTCGGAGAGAGGCGATCCGCCACTAACCGATCTGCAGGCCCGGGGCGTGAGCGCGTCGGCAGCGGCAGCAGGCCGGAGAGGGAGAGAGGCGGCGAGGAAAAGAGCAGCACGGCGAGGCGACGCCAGACGAGGGGGCGGAATAAGGCGGGACGGCACGGAGCGGGATGAGGCAGAAATGAACGCGGCAGGGAGGGGCAAGAGGCAGCGTAAGGCGTAGCGGGGAGAAATGAGATGAGGCACGGTGAGGTAGAGAGCATATGGCGGGTCGAGTGGGGCAGAGTAAGGTGTGGTGAGGCGGTTCGGGACGGAGTAGGCTGAGACGTGCTAGAGAACGGGAGCGGCGAGGCGAGAGAGCGGAGGTGGAAAGGAGCGGGACGGTATGTGGCGGAGCGGGGAGGAGATCCGGGCAGGCAGGAACGGGCGTAGGAGGCCGCCGAGAGACAGAGCGCGGCGAAGTGGCGGAGCAGAGAGGAGAGATGACGAGCAGGACACAACGGCTAGTTGCGACAGGGCGAGGCGGGGTGGAGGGTAGGGACGGGGGGCGTGCCGGGGCGGAGCCACGCGGGACGGGACCGCGCGAAGCGGGGCGTGCGCGTGGCTGAGGCAGGGCGAGGTAAGGCGAAGCGGAGTGGGACGAGCGGCAGAGAGGAGCAGCGTCGGCAGCTGGAGCCTGCTGCCGTCAATATTCCTGCCCGCCGCAAGCAGCCGCGGGCCAAAATTTCGAGGGGGCGGGCGCGGCGGCGGCGGCGGCGAGCCGCCTTGCCACACCGCCCCTCTCCCAGCCCGATACACGGCAATTCGGGCGGCAACTGCTAAACTTGGGGCCGGGGCGCGCGTGTATGTGTGCCTGTTAATCAAGCGATTCTGAGAAAATACAGAGGCTGCGGGGGCCGTACTGTCGAGAGCTCATCTGCTGCGAATTGTCAATGAGGCGCCGACGATCTGCTTGGTTGAATTCCGGGACGGAATCAATAGCGCTTCTCTGAAACTTGGAAGACAAACTGATATAATTGGACTCTTCAATTATTCACAGCACTGCGGCTACTACGCGCCCTGACTTACCGCTGCCATATTTCTTCGCGTCCATCTTTCCTTCCGCTCTTGAGATATCGAATTGGGCTCATTGAAAAGTACTTCGCGAGAAACCAGAATAGACAACGTTGTTCGAATATATCTAAATATTTGTTTTGGTTCCGCGGTCTAGTTTTTATTCATGAATTAACAAAGAAGTCAATCCTCTACAATAATTCAAAATATGTTTAATGTCCAGCAAAAGAAGATTAATTTGGGGACGAAAGGTAATACAAAGATAGAATTGAGAATTACCGATCTATTCACAAACTGTGGAATGATGAGTGGATTTGCCAGAAAATTTCTAGACACAGGAAAATAATACATCAATTAAAATGTGAAGATTATCATTACCGAATTTTTATTCTGTGTGTTTTGTAGTATCAAGAAACCCTTTTGGTCATTTGGGATTTTCTGGATCACCGCGTAAGAGGTCAAAATTCTCCCGGGGTAAAAGAATAGCATCTTAGACTTTCAAACACGGTCTTCCCCGAGATCAAACGAGTGTTGAACAATAGCGGTGATGGTGGTAGTGGTAGTGGTGGTGGTGGTGGTGGTGGTGGTGGTGGTGGATGGGTGGTGGTGGATGGTAGTGATGGTAGTAGGGGGTAGTGATGGTAGTAGGTGGGCGGTCGTCCTCTTCGCTGTCTAGGAAGTATGCAGTAGTTAGGTAGTGTACGTGATGGTGACAGTGGTATTGACGAGGGAGAAAATGTGACGAAGCGGCTAGTGATGGAAATGACGAGTATTGAAGCGACGGTGGTGTGACTAGACTGACTACAGGCAGCAAATATTTCCCGTGGAGCGAGCCCGCACTGCAGACCTAATGAACCGCGCGCGCAAAACACAGCCCCCCCCCCCACGCACAACCTCGTTCCCTGGTCGCATTTCTGTGGGATCCTCGGCCCCTTCCGTTACACACTCATCCTCGGGGGCTTCACCCCGCAGCCTCACCATCACGACGCGTCTCCACCTCGCATCCAGGGCCGTTGCTCACGACCCCGTCTCTCACCACCGGCCATCGCTGTGGTCCTCAGCACCTCTCAGAAGTAGCTGCGCCGACAAAGGTGACTCAGGGCATCAACTGATGTCACGACAGTGCCTCTGACCGTGAGGTCCTTGGTTCGAGTCTCAACGGTGGCAGGATTTTTTACTCTAGCTAGACAGGTGGGTCGATTTCAGCGGCTGTCTGGAGGAGAATTCTAGCGGATCGCTGCTCTGATCGGCAGTTTTCTATAGTTTCTCTGAACAACACCAGGCGATTGCCAGAGCAGTACCATATTATTATGGTACGGACTGCGGATCGCGCGCGATCTTTTCTTCCTTGTCCTATCCTCACCAATTACACACACACACTAACATGCATTACACCACCACACTTGTCGGAGACAGGGGTGGATTCAGCCGATCATTTTGGGGGGCCCATCATAAATTTTTGTTAAATAATATACGTATTTTTTATTATATTCTATGTTTGTATGGTGCATACATGATACTATTCAATGTTATATTTTAAATAATATGGTTATAACATAAAAATATTTAAATAGAAAATATTTGTCAAATCGAAAAGTCAACATACGTTTTTCTCGAGACCTTTTAGGGAGGGCCAAACACCCCAGTCGTGAGCATAAAGTTTGGCCTGGCGCAGGGGCGGTGCCACACTGGAGGGAGATTCTTTACGGGCGGAAATCCCCGCAATCCGATGTAGGTCGGCGCCGGATCTCGCCATTGAGCGGGGGACGTTTACCACCACCTCCCGCAATAAACACATACACTACACTTACAGGACTAATGATATTAATCTCGTTGACGTACCTGGAATCACTAATCAACAAATCAAAATCGATGTAGCTGCCATCACTTTCGGAAGCACCTTCCGTCGTCTTCATTTCGCCCACTTCGGCCACGGAACCGCACCCGAACCACCGCCGCCATCGCCACAACTAACACCCTGGCTCCCTGGATGGGGACGGGCAGATTCTGTGCCGACTGTCGTGAGCGCCTCCATTTTCACTTAGCCGACACCAGCGTCACGTACTCTCCGACCTCCCCGCTGCCACCGCCGCCAACTCCGTCCCACTGCTGCCACCGCAGCCACAAACACTGCTCTGATCAGCTTCACACAGCGGCCATTTTCACCACCATTACCATCCCTGTATCACTACGTCCGCTACCGCTGGCATCATCATTCTCCTGCCACTACCACTGTTCTCGCCACTTCAGCTATTGCTACCCCATTGCCACCTTATTTGCCCCCGACATGTAGCGCCAGCACCACCGCCATCGCCAGCGCCTACGACACCACCATCGCCACCGTCCACGATACCGCCACCACTCGCGTCACCGCAGCCGTCACCGCAACCGGCCACACCACCATCACTGCCCCCACTCCCGCCATCGCCGACCCAATACCGTCGTTACTGCCACCGACTCCGCCAATCCACAGAGTCAGACGGTGCCCAGCGGCGCCAAGACCAGCTCCTTCGCTTGCCTCAGGGCGCTGCCCGTCGATACAGCACGATTTTTTTTCTCCGGGGGAGATTCCTCCTCTCCGGCAGCGGCGGCTGCCGCGCTAACGAGAGGCGGGTCGCACGTGCAGGGCGCGTTCCCTCGGGCCACGCCCCCTTCCATCCCATTCCCGCCTCCGCCGCCGCCCCCGGCCGCGTCTCGTTGAGGGTTTTGCTTACCGTTGGGCCCGCCGCTAAACAGGTCTGATTACGGTAACTGGAAATGCCGACAAACGGAACTTGCGAGTCCACGGGGCTCCAGCGCTGCCCGAAATGCGGCGAGCACGAAGTAGAGATGAGGGCAGGCAACCCACAGCGAATCGAGGGCTCTTTCTTCGAGATATTCACAGGTCGAAGAACTTGCGTGGAGTTCACGGTTAACCTATTAGTACATACAGGTTTAAATTCTTTTTAAATATTTGTTTTTACGTGTTAATTACGTTTGTTTATCTTGAATTAACATCAGATATTTTTGGGCTTGTAATTTTTCAGAAATTGATTAATTGACTGATATTTACGGGCACGTCAACAGCTGTCATTAGTGCCGTTAGTGTAGTGAACGTTTTATTCCGAAGATAGCGGTGTTCCTCGCCACTGGTTGGGAATATCCAGTGCCGGCCTACATGTAGGCTTGGGGGGATTTCTCCATCTACGTGTCTCCCTCTGCAGAGTAACCGCTCCAGCCGGGACAAGCTCTGGTCTCACGACATGTGTGATGATGTAGTGCGTGTAAGTGTAAGGGAAGATGATAGAACATGGAGGGAAAGATCGCGTACGGTCTGTGACCCGTTTGATAGGATACTGTTTCGACATTAGCTTGGTATTGATTGGAGAAACCACGTAAAACCCCCGATCAGAGAAGCTAGCCACAAGAATTCTTCTCCTGCGGTTGAATTCAACCTATGTATCAACCTAGTATCGAA
This sequence comes from Teleogryllus occipitalis, assembly GCA_011170035.1. Taxonomy (NCBI): domain Eukaryota; kingdom Metazoa; phylum Arthropoda; class Insecta; order Orthoptera; family Gryllidae; genus Teleogryllus; species Teleogryllus occipitalis. Next base: position 71,969 of record BLKR01002793.1, read on the forward strand.
AATCCGCCACTGTCAGGTCTCGAACCCTAGGACCTCCCGGTCAGCGTCGGTGCAGGGGCAACGGCAATGCTGTCTCTGAGCTACATTCAGCCGGTGTTCCGTCCTGTTCAGCAGACGCTAACCACAAGGCGCATGTCCACAGCGCCAGCGTTGAGCATGGGCGAACATATCCTATCCACGAAAGAAGGCTTTGAATTTTTGAACGACAAAGGAATAAATTGCTGCAGATTTTAACAGGGTGGATCAGACAAACTTATATTATTCACATAACATCCGATTCAAGAAGAAGTCTTCCTCAAAGTTGTATTAAACATGCATAATGGTCTCACACTGCATTTTCTGCAAATTAATGTTTTCTTCTTGCAGCCTTCAAGGGTACACCTATCTATGCCTCTTACTCTGGCCAGTAATTAGTCTTCTATAAACGAATATTATTCTTTTCTCATGAGTAAGCCTTTACTAGTAAGGATTTTTGTCCCTGTTTTTCTAACCATGTAAACGTACTATTGGGGCATCAATTTATGATCATAGAATGATAGCTTGCATTGTTCTTGTCTGTAAAATACAAGCATTTATATTATATAAGAGACATCCAGGAAGTAAAAAATATTGGTTACCGCACAAACTCTGCGATTTTTGACCGCTATTTCACTACACACTGCTATTGTCCCCGCACGTTTTCTTGGACCTTCATTTCTCTATAAGCTAGATGAATTGAGGCGTTTGGTTATTTTGTTGAGAAATCAATTATATGAAATGTGTAGCTCGTTTTTAGATGCAAAATAGTTTCCATTACACGGAAGCAAACATTTTTGGTTATCGACGCTCGTTGCTATCGTTATTCTGAATAAAACTTACGTTAGTAAATGAGTGAGGGTAGTTATTCCGGAGATCAAGAAACACGCGCAAAACATACACATACGCATAATAAATACATTCTGGTCCTGCTTTACTATATAACTTGAATAATGTGTGCACGTAGGCGGCCAAATTAATTCACATTTGGTGCCGTATTTAGAATTCAATCATTTATTGGCGGTATTATATCATTCTTTGGCGGTAATTAACAGCGAAGAACATACATTTCAAACATCTCGCGTTCGACGTAGTTAATTTTTCCCCAAAAACCGCGGGCTAACTTCCAGAAAGGAATTGAATTCATTCTTCTTATAAACTCTTTGGAAGGACTAAACTACTTTGAAATTTTTAACTGCTTTCCAAGATGACCATGAGAGCACACCACAGACTAGTCACCAGGAACGACCAGAATAGGCAACATTGAATATTGTCTTAATTTGACGTAATCCTGTCGATTTCCAATACGACGCCACGAAGTTCAATTGTTTGAGAATCCGCAGCCGAGTGGGGTCACAAAGGACCGTCTCATCCGTAAAAATGCTAAGTAATAAAAAAATCTTGGCTGCATTGAAAGTTAGATTTTATCGGTAGTAGTGTGTCTAACTCACATCATTGCAGTATCCGTGAAACAACGCGTTGACGCGCGATCTCCGCGTAATAACATTAACACGCACGAATTAGGAGAAAAAACGATTTTCGTTTCAACCAGATAGGTAACACGGACAATTTCTTCAATACTCAATAATTTTTAGACTCAGGTATACTTTTACTTCTTAAATACTTGGTTTTCAGAACTTTCCCTTGCGTCAAAGGATTAAAAAACGACGACAGTCTTCTTTCGACACGAACTGCAGAAGCTCTCCCAAAATACTGTAGCTATTATTCGCAGCCTCAACAATGTGGGTTATGAAACACTATGGACCGACATATCTCCAGACATATCAATATCTTCAGCAAATCTGAAATTCCGTGGAGAAGATGTAATTAATAAAATGATGTGCTCACATGAAAGTGAACTTTGCAAGTATCCTGGCTAGTGTTCGCTAGATCGGACGGCTAAAGGGTTGTAAAACATTAGGAGAAGTACCGATTCAATATTATCGTAGTCAGTGCATGTCATCACTGTAATATGGCAGAGTTTAAAAAACTAAAACGTATCTGTAGGCCGCAACCTGAAACATTTTGGCATGTTCACTAAATGATAGAATAATGGAAGTCATCTCTGTCAACTTTGTATAGTTGTAACTTTATAAAGTTGAGGGAGATGACTTCCATTATCCCATCATGCAAATATGTCAGAATTCCCACAATGTTCACTTTAATCTGACATCGCGAGTGATTGATATACCTTTCTGCTATAAAATCTTGAGGCAAAATAGTTGCTAAAAGAATGTTGAAAAACAAATTAAATAAATCCCTCATCTCACTCTATTCGTTTATCACCCTCATCACTGCCTCATTCCTGCCTCCAATAGCTATTTTCATTTAGGAAATACATATGCAATGCACAAATCTTAACGTCGTTTCGGTTTTATATCCTCATTAGGTAAAATATCAATTTAAAGTTTGCAACGAGCAAGGAAAAAAAGATAGTATATTTTGAAAGTGATATTCAAAATGCTTTAAGTCTTCAATTTGAGCGTTAATTAGATGGAAATTTTAGAGTAGGTTAATGTTGATCATACGTGGGTTTTATCTACAAATTATTTCTTCTTATGGCAATTAATTGTTTTACTGCTTCGATATTTATATCGTCTCTGAATTCAATAATAGGGAATAATATTTCCAGATGTTTTATGTGGTCATAAAACATAATCAAAATAAATGCCTTTACATAATCAAAATAAATGTTTATGGAAACATTGCATTTTGCCATGGCTCTTTTTCACAAGATATTAACAATGATAACACTCAGGCCCTCCCACAAACTTATACCATTAGTTCATGATGGCGAGCAATGCTGTTTACTGCAGCCGACTGCATGAATATTGCGTCGGCTCAGACCAGATGTAGATTACACACGATACCCCAAAAATAGTGCTCTTATTCCAAAACACCGCCGCTTGTATTAGTGTTTCAAATTAAGGCCAGAAACAATGCGTTTGTATTTACCTCTCTAATCATAGACATACAGTAGTTTCCAGTCATGGCTACTCATAATCGAACCCAACAGCTCCTGGTCGGACAACGTTCACTGCCCATTTAAATTTTGTACGCGTCAGTTACGCTTTTTTGCCATTTAAAACGAGTACCGTTCAGAATGTTCCAATAATACTCATTTCTAGTCTCCTATAAAAATGTACAGTCGTACGTAAAGCTCTCTAATCTCGGAGGAGTCTGAGTCACAGAGAAAGGAGTTCCAGGTAGAAAACACGTTTTACGTTTACGCTGTTAAACTATACTGGAATACTGCCTCCATAAAATCACATACAAGTGTTCGGAAGTATAACTGCAATTATAAATAATAAGACATTTGCGAAATAATTATCACAAACAATTAACCAAAATAAATGTTTATGGAAACATTGCATTTTGCCTGCTGTCGTAAATCCGATTTATTTCTTTACATAATTGATACTTCAAAGACTTATCTCGATAAAACAACCCCATGATCATTAAAAACCACATTAACCGAAACATTTTTTGAAAGAAATAATACGACAAATTGAAAGAATAATTAAACATTAAATGTAGTTTAAAAAATCGCAAGGACACTTTGAGCTCAAATGCCTACAATGGCAATCGGCCTAACGATACCCTGCGAGAGCGAGAGGGACGATAAATATTAAACTGGCAATATTGTACAGCGGCTGTTGATATTTTATTTGCTACACGATACATCGAGAAATGTAGCGATACGTCATTGTGACTGCATCAGCAACTTTCACAAATAACCGCGCATTACCATTCATCCATCTATTTCTGTGTACCGTACTGTAATCAAGCCGGCCATCCTCCACGGGCCCGCCGCGGACACGACCACGCCCCCAACTCCCTTCTGCGTCACGCCACTCTTTTTAAGATGCAAGTGTGATCTCGAGCGCGTCCCAAGACGAGGTGCCCCGCCTTCTTCTCCGCCTCTGACACCACCGCCTCCGCCCCCACCTTCCCCGCCGTCGCGCCGCGAGTCTTCATCGACACGTGGACGTCCCACTAATCAAGCCACCGGCCTCGCTCCGTCGCCACCAGCCAGTCCGCGCCCCCCCCCATTCTCCCAGCCGCGTCACGCCCGCCCCACACTTTTCAAGATGCGACTGATCTCGAGGACGTCTCAAGGCACGGGACTTCGCGTCCGCCACCACCATCACCGCCTTCTCCCCGCGCCACCGTCGCCTTTGTCGCCGCCACTGCCGCTGCGATCCCTCCGCCACTTTAATTCCAAATGTCAGAAGTCGCGCAACGCGCAACCTGGCCGCGGAAAATAACTTCGCGGCCTCTCGCACCTGGGACCGTCGTAACCACGTTTCGCCACAATTTCGCGCCACTGTTTCTCGGCGCGAGGCCTGCGGCGCAGCGGGAGGTGGGAGTGGGCGTGGCGGAGGGGGCAGGAGGACAGGGGGAAGAGCCGCCCCCCCTCCCCGACCTCCGCCGTCGTGCTACCGCGGCAGTCTGTGCGGACTTATCGCAGCGCTGAAGCCGCCACAAAATGTGCGAATAAACGCCGCTGTTCGTAGAAACACGCGAATTTCCGGCCGCCGTCGTCCTCTCTCGCGCCCGCGCCACGGGAATAGTTCCCGGCGACAACCTGTAGATGAATGGGGTTGGTGGGATTGTTGCTGGCGAGTGTTGTAGCGGCGAAAACAGATGTACGATTATGACAGATGTATTTGGACCCGTTCCAGAGTAAGCAGATACTGAGCAGGGCTGATTCGAAGCGAACAGGCTCGGAAAGCTGTCCGTCTTCTCATACAGCATTGGATCGCGATTTTCACACTCGTTAAGAATAGATTTACGATCATTGTAACAGAAGACACTTCGCGTTCATGTGTTTACTTTTATTCTCAAAAATGTCGATTTGGGAATATTATTTGCTACTGAGAATACGATGTTTTGAGAAACACGCTGGCAGAATACAATTACAGAACGCAATTACAAACATGCTGGCAGAACATTCTGAAAGCGTATTCAAAATTGCAAAGTCACTGTTCCTAACGTGTAGAGTTTTGTGTGCAAATGGCAGCCATTACTGCTTATAGAATTATTTTTAGCCTATATATTATCATTCATGTTTTGAGCAAAGTTAAAATGTATCAGTACTTGTTTTAGAGGACATTTAATTTTAATTTTTCCATTTTGATACGTATCACAGAGATGAAAATGATTTTATATCAGAGAGAGTTAAATATGTAGAGGCCAATTTTTATACTTACCAACAAATAGAAGAACACACAAATCATGGCTTTTGGTTTCAAATGCGCGATCGGTACGAACATTCTCGTAGACAGCGACTCTTGAGATTCAAAATATTTCTTTACTTAACATCATTACCAGTCTTCATTACCTAACAAATATTTTCAGCGTATCTACAAAACTCTCAATATATTTCGGAAACAAAATGTATTATACTATAATGAATTGTAACATTATTAAAATTAACGTATAGTATTGTATTAGGTTGAAAAACCTTTCATATGTCAGAAAACCCGACTGTATGTTGAAAATGTTTACTCTCTCTAGTTCACAAAAATTAATTTCTAGTTAAACTACTAACACGGTATGTATTTTATGAAATGACTTTAATGTTTTTTCTTATTCGCTCCCGCTGATTTAGAGGGAATAATACTACCACTGAAATTGTATTAGATCATCTTATATGTAAGCACACAGCTTTGAAATTAAAATATTGAAAGACCTACAGAATTACGAATCGTAGAAAGAGTTTGAAATAATTTCATTGAAAAATGAGAGATTTACAGTTCAATCAATATATGGACAGAGTAAAATATTTTATTTACTCTCCCGTTTACTCAGTTCTAATCATTTCCAAAGAGAATCTAATCGATATCATTTACTTTATTATAGCATTTCATAATATTCTCAAATTTACGGAGAGTATCCCCGAATCAGGAAAAGGTGAGGCAAATTTTAATTCAAGTATTATGTTTATGGAAGTAATGAAAGTAAAGTCAACAACTAGCATTTGATCGGTATAAAACAAGAATAATAAGGCAGAATAAAATTAAATATGTTGAGAAGTGGGAAATGAAGCTTGCTTAATCAGCTCACTTAATCAGTGAAAGCTCTAGATTTCTATCTGTTCAAACAAGTTCCCCTCCGTCCAACATACTTCTCTAGATCCACCGCTTAATTTTGTGACGTGTGGAACATTCTCTTCGGAGAGACGTTTCAAGATGATAATGTTTTGGGACAGCGACAGTTTTTGCCTCGTTTCTGCTTCCACCTCCTCGTCCATCTCCTCTTACATTCCCCTTCCGTCCCGCCACCGCCACCATCCCGCCCACATTCTCGTCCTCGTCCCCGTCCCGCCCCCGCCCCCGCCCCCGCCCCCGCCCCCGCCCCCGCCCCGCCCCCGCCCCCGCCCCCGCCCCCGCCCCCGCCCTCGTTGCCTAAACGCTCCCGCCCCCTCCCGCTCCTCTCCCGCCCTCGTGCCTCCCCGCCCTGACTGACGTGCGTGCCCAGGCATCGCTTTTGTACGCCGCCCGGCCGCAATCCGCGTTACTAAAAGCACAAAAAAAGTTAGAGAACATGACAAAAATTATATTTTTAAATTGTGGCTGTCAGTACCAATTCACACACACGTGCCCGCGCGGAACTTTTTCTCGTGGCAATGCTCGAATATAATGGACTGCTGCCGGGGCCTTCTTGGCCGCGACGCAACTACTTCGAACGACGATAACGGGATACGTACTCAGAAAAAAATACAACGCTGTCGCTCCCAGCTCTAGTATATGCATTTCCCTCGAGGACACGATCTCGCGTACACGGAAGGTAGGTGAGAATGGCTGTTTCTCGATTCTGTATTATTAATCCATAAGGTGTCGCGTTGGGAGTAAAAGCTATTAACCCATAAGGTGTCGCGTTGGGAGTAAAAGCTATTAACTCATAAGGTGTCGCGTTGGGAGTAAAAGCATCCATACATCCGGGATTCGGATCCCGATATGGGTGATTAATTTTTAAGTACCTATAAAGTAGACCTGTAGCACTAACATGGTCACATCGTGGCTGGCATATACCACGCGGAACATATTTCTGGCTTATTTGAACATTCCACAAAGGTTAGAGGGTGGTAAACAGTGAATATCCGCAGAAGTTTCAATATCTGTCGAGTAAAATTTATGTATTCCATTCGTTATCAATTCTCAATGCCTTTCAACAAGATGTTGATGACTCCTAACAAAGGTATCAGCTGTGCGTTGGAAAAGGCATGTAGGTTTCGTCTGAGCACTCCCCCGGAGTAGTATAATCACATTAAGTGGAATTGTTTTACCGCAAGTGTAAGACTGAAATTCCTAAAACTAGATAACTATAAAAAGTCGGTGAAAGTGATAATTAATATAGTTTTGTACTGAAAATTTAACACTTATAATGTAACATCAAAATATTTTACTAATTACAACAGGGCAATATATTGGCGTTTAGACGAATATACAACTGAAAAAAATAAAATTCTAAATGTTATTTTTATATTGTATGCATTATGAATGTGAGGAAAAATAAATAATATGAAAACCAACCGAAATTATAACAATTGTAAGTAATATTAGATGTTATGCAATGGGGATGTTACCCCCTCGCAATTTCTAATTTCACGAACCAGCATGAGATTTCTGAAATATTAAATTCAAAGCACCTTATCAAAGACATTCAGGGAAGAATGTCACCATTACGGTAGGGAAAGATTCAACATTGCGAGTAGAGGAGAAGGTGGTAATACGAACCCCCACTTTTATTTCAAAATTTAAAAAAATATATTGAATGCTTTTCAAACGAATACGATATCTTAAACTTCAACATTTGTGTAAATTATATAAAAATATGAACTTGCTTAACTGCTCAGAAAGTGGGGAAAATCAATAGTTCAAAAGAAGACAAATTTGAAAAAAGAAGTCACGTGATGATAATACGAGATCCCTTAAAATATTAATTAATACATGGATCTGGACAAACTAATTACATATTCAGATTTGTAAGTGCTATTTTATAACAAAAATTTGGAAAAAAATAATTTCAAAAAATCACGAAAGTAAATGTCCTCTTCGGTCCCAGCACTTTTACTGTGCGCCAACATTTCACACAATTCTCTGAAACCACAGTTCTCCACGATGGTCGCTTGAAAATAGTTTACCAGGAAACAAACAATTCGTTTGGCCAACACAGGGAGTTTCATCCCCTACTAGTGATTCCAAAACAGACTCATAAATTGATTGGATTCCTCATCTTCAAGAAGTTTCCATTTGAAACCTTGCTCATTTGCTGGTTTGGGTTTCTTACTTTTTTCTTTCTTTTGTGATTTTCGTCTTTACATCGTTAGGTTCTTTTGTCTCTGTAGGCATATGTTGTTTCTCCAAGTGGCATAAGAGCCTCTGTATAAAAAGATGACGTGATAAAAGGTACTTTTGAAGCTAAAACATATTTGTGGCGATTCGTAAAATGGTCGATCCAATTCCTAAGGGCAAATGCATCTTCTGTCAATAGGTGTTTAATTCCATTTCTTTTACAAAGTTGGTACGCTACCCTACGAAAACCTTCTCTGGTCAGGTCGTAGAATTTATTTTCCATGACAAGCAAATTTTCAACTCTCTTTCCAGCTCATCCCCCAATATTATGGTTTCTTCCTAATTTCGTTAAAACTGATTCTTTCGAAGGTTTGTCAACACGAACAAGCTTTTGAAGAGTAGGTCTTGTTTCGAGAAACGTTATGAAATCCTTTTTCAAATCGATCATCATTCTCTTAACAGCATTAGCTTATCCATGACTTCAGTATTCCTGTATTTCTTTTGTGTTTTGGACGTCGAACCTCATAGGGGGCTCATATACTCTCCATAGTTCGGGGCTCATTTTAAACCATCGCTATATTAAAGGTCTACAAACCAAAACCGGTCTTTGTTACGCTCCAAATTACCGATTTCTGTCGTAAAACAATGTTTAAAACATACCGTATTTCATTCGTTAGGAATTAGAATCGGTCTAAGCATACTCAAACTGTAATTAAAAGCCAAAGACCTACCATCAGAAGTTTTTAGAACCGAGAAAACGAACATCTATGTTAGTGTCATCAGCACTCATTTACAACTGAACGACTGAAAAAATGGTGGCAAAAGGAGTTACTAAACTAGTAGTTCAAATCATTTCTGCTAGAGTGTTTGCGATGTATAGACAGATACTAAGGGGCCTCATATTATATACATGACTCTTATTTCCACTTTACCTCTATTATACATGACACGTCGTGGTTCATTGTAAATGCAACTAGTATTTTTCTGGTTCGAGGCTCCGTTAGTAAGCAATGGAATGGAATGATGGGATATTTATTTTTCCTGTGAACCGTTCGTATGGTTATAGAACAAGCGAACAATTATATTTTTAATTATATCTGTCACGGACATTCACACGAGCGCGCAACTTTTTCCCGGCGTCGCTCAAACATAATGGTCTGTTGCCACACTGGACCTTCTCGAGGCCTACTTTGGATGACGTTCATCGGATCGCAAGACATGCACGCGCAAGTTAAATAAGTCGTCTGTACGTCCACAAAGTAGGTCCTACCGGACAAAGTTCTACCAACGACCAAGTCCGGTAGGGTAGGACTTAATGACACGGATTTAGAAAACTCATATTGAGTCAGTCACAAGTTTAATTATTTAAATTTCTACATGGGAAGTTTAAAATAGTAATGAATACTCTTCCGTTTGCTCTTAGACAGTACATACAATATAGAATTATTCTAACTACCGTTCCTGGATAGTGACCGCAGAGTGAGGGTTTCAACGTTTTAAGTAAGCATAAAATTGTGTCCCTCGCCATAAATATGCGACCGCATGTTCTATTAAGATGGGTGACAAGTAGTCCAGGGATACTCGGCGTTAACTCTCAAAGAGACCACGGAGAGTAGTATTACATCAGTCACAATTAAAGTACATATTCTGTTCCTCAAGCTTCTGAGCAAGTCTCCGTGCCACGGACCCTCTGAACGTCTGGATACGGCTCACGAAAGAACAGCAGCGGCTCGCAGCGCGATACCCCTCCTCCAAAGGGCTCTGGAGCGCGCGGGAAAGAACGTGAGAACGGCCGCTTCTCGAGTCTCGAGTATTCGCTCAAGATCACTTCTTAGTCGCGCTATGTATCGCAGACGAGCCATAACCCCACAATATTAACTTGCGGGCGCCTTCGCGTAGCGGGAGGGTACACTCGGTGCGGCAGCGTGCCGTGCCCCGCCCCCGCCGCTCCCCTTCTCGTCCCGCTCTCGACCCCGCCCTGCCCCGCCCACGCCGCGCCCCGCCCCACCGCGGCCACGCCTCGTCACAGCGCGCCTCGTAGCCGTATCGCGGGGCCCCGCGCCTCCGGCGGAAATCCCGCTCCGCTCCGCCCCGGCACCGCCCCGCCCCGCTCCTCCCCGCCCTGCCCCTCGCCGCGGCGCCGCGCGCGCGTATGCGGACGGAGATACGTGCAAACTTTGCTTGAATTTTCCGCTAACTTTTCTCCATACGAACGCTCTGAAATTTATCGCACCCGGGAAGGAAGTATGCGGTCGCGCGGAGACCCGCGAGAGATGTAGCGGAGGGCGGAAGGCCAGGAGCGGAGGGGCGAGGCGGGGCGGGGGCGGGGAGCGACGCGGGGTGCGGCGGCTCGATACCAGCGGCGGCGGCGGCAGGCTAGCGTCTGACCCCCCGCTCCCGCCCCGCTCCGCAGCCCCGTCGTGCCCCTTGGGCGCTGAGGCCCGTCGGGACAGAGCAAAATTCTGGGCGGCACGGCGCGAGCCTTCGGTGGGGCGTCGGCCTCGGCCGCTCGCCCCCACCCCCACCCCGGGACCGGCTCCCGCAGCGCAAAGCGCGCCCACCCCACTCCGCTCCGCTCCGCTCCGCCCCGCCCATCCACTGCACGCGTGGGAACGCGCACCGCTCGGCCGCGTGGGCAGCCCCGCCCCGCCCCCACCACGGCCCTTATGCCGACCTGGCAGCGGGCGTGCGGAGAGGGCGGCGACAGGGGGCGGGGCCAGGGGCCGGGTGGCGAGGGCGCGTGGGGGTTGGGTGTTTTTGTGTTCGGGCCCGCGTGTTCTCCGATAATTGTTGAACTAATTTAGCGTAAACTTTCGTCCCAGGTAGCAGAAAATCCGTATTGCCCATGGAAATTATTTACAAACTTGAACTGAAGAGGGCAGAAACAAGAGAAAAGGGATAACGATTTTCGAATATGCTGCTAATTCCTACGGTTTCATGGAGGGTGACTGTTAGTTTGTTTTTGTGCTCTAAAGAGTTATATTAAATAGATGCAAGAGAGGATTTAATACGAAATTTTTTTCTAAAGATTAATACACGCTATTTTATTTAGGAATATTTTGCTTATGAATATTTCAATATATCTGCTGACACTGATGATAAAAAAGGTACGATTAAAGTTTTGAATAAAGTAAAATGTTCAAAGGAAAAACTATACATTTTAGATATAGTTCCTACTCACCATTTAAAATACAACTATATTTTTTTTAATTCAACAGATACGAGAAATTGGAATCCTGTTCAACTTCAATAAAATTACAATAATGGAAAAAAATTTGAAAATCATGTTAAAAATTGATATTTGGTAAACCGAATAATTTACGTCACTGAGCTACAGTACAGAATTACCACCCTTAAAAAATTAAAGAAGTGATGTGATCGAAGCCGCAATCTGATGATGTTGGGCTAGCCGTTGTCGATCCGCTAAATATACAGGAATAGAAACTCAAAAAACGGACCATGAATCATTCTTTGACGCAAAGTTACCGTCTCATCAAGTTTGTAATTGCATTTCTTGGCCTGGACATTAGCCTAATCATCTGAAATAACGGAAGACTTAACTGATTATTGAGAATCTGGTTTGACGAGCGACTACTTTTCTGTAGTAATGTGTCTGAAAACACAAATGTGTTTTATCTTACAAATGTATGTATGTGTAATGTGTACGTGTAAATCTTACAAAAAAAATTGCTGCAAAAATTACCAATATCCAGAACAAAAAAAACAGCAATTAAAAGCCTAGTGGAGGCACATAAAGAAGCTATATACTCTTATATTTTCCAAACACTTGCAGGCAAGAAAATTTATTTTATACACAAGTAGAAGAGAAACATTATACACAAATAGAAATTCAAACATCTGCGGTACTGCAAATTCACCTACCTTGTAGAAAGAAAGTTCTCACTTAAGTAGGCATTTGGCAGGAGGAATTTCATTTGCTATACACTAACATTACACAATACGTTGAGAATGAATAATAATTAGAAGAAGAAGAAGAAGAAGAAGAAGAAAAATAAGTAGAATGAAGAAAATGATAAAAACTTTTAACTGTCTTCGATAAGTAAAATGGAAATAATGACGGTAATAATATGCAAAACGCATGAATAGAAGACAACACATCTTGGCTGTGACTGCGCCGAGGAGATGGGCGGAAGGCGCGAGGCGGGAGGTCGTGAGGGAGGGGGGAGCGGGGAGAGTGATCCGCCAGCAGTTCCGAGCGAGCGCGTTCCATCAAAACCCCCGGCCTCGCCGGCGGAGGCGGAAGGAGGCAGGAGCAAGGCGGGCGAAAGGCAAGGCACGGGAGCAGAAGAGGAGCGGGGTACATCGGAGCGCAGCGGGGCAAAGCGGGGCGGGGCATAAAGAGACGAAGCGCTTCAAGGGACGAGGAGCGACACGGGTGGGGCTGGGCGGGGCTGGGCGGGGCGGGGCGGTGCAGCGCAGACCGGAGTAGGGCCGGAGGCGGCGGGGCCGACGGGGAAGAGAGCGGGGCGTAGGCGGGGCCCGCGGAATGCACCCGGCGCTCCATTGCTCGCGAATGATAAATTTCGGAGTTTCTCCTCGCGCGCGTTTAGAAGCTCCTCCAGGGACTCAAAACAGTTTTAACAAAAAATACGAGTGGTTAGTTCCGCTCTTGTTTTCCCCATTTACGTAAACCACTTCCTCTGGGAGGCCGCAATGCGCCACTGTTTCATTATGTTTGTTGAGGATAGGTCACTTGAATATCCATTTCAGGGAATGGACCAAACAATACGTTTTAAAGCTGCGGATCTTCTCGCAGTAACACGTCTTTATTATTTGCATCCATTTGGAAAAGATAAGATATTTCATTACGTTCACTACACAGCATCTCCGTTATTAATAAACGACCAAACTCTAAATACGGACTTAATGCACTGTGGAGCTTATTATCACCATTTTTCTAAATAACTAGAAGTGATTATTTAGAAATATGACTATATTACTTCTTCATAACAATATTTTTGGTGACAAAGATAAATTGAATCCTTTCTCAACTATAAATTGCCGTTCTTTTCATGAATTATATTGCTAGTACCGTAACCAAATGAAACAGTTTTGGTTTCTGAAGTTTCTTAATAATTTTGTGCAAATTATTTTGCTGTTTGCGGTTCAAGAAGTAACTCATAGTTTAAATACATTTCTATTGGGTTCTCTTTCTATAATAAATATTAAAGCATTGAGTTTTGTAATGACATTACGCCGTAACTCTTAAGCAAAGAAACACAAAATTTATCCTAAAATGCAATTCAGACGGATGCCATGTGAGCAGCCGTGACGTTACGTAAGCAATGGCGTATCGGGACGCGGACTAATAGTTACAACATTATGTTTTTACTTGCTCATATACTTCGTGTAGAGGAACTTAAATAATCCTGCCCGAAAAAACACAACAGAAAAAACTGTCTCTGTGGGCCCCTGGTCCGTGTTCCCCGTGGGTCCTTGATGAAGTATTTTTTTTCTTGCTTGTAACATAATGTAGTACTTTCTTGTCTACGTCAAAATTCACGTTTAGTGAGAAAATATTTTTCTAAAAACCTGTCTGCCGGTTTGTGATCAACACTAGCGCGTTCATCCTACCGTAAATAACCGAGTTTCATCAATCAATCTGACTCATCTTGCGGCCCGCGAATCGAATCTATTAATTCGAATATAAATCTATTAGAAACGAATCTATTAATTTTGGGGAGAATTTTACATGAAGCCCTTAAAACCTTTTCAAAATTTTCTAAAATATTACTTCAGAGTTTTTCTTTTATTTTATGTTCAAAAAGAGCAACGTTTGGATAATATGACATTTATCCTCGTAAAAATGAAAAAAAAAGAAAGAAAGAAATTTACTCGTATATGATAACTCAAAATCGCGGATGGAACAATTATGAGGTTATTTTTACTTTCTCGCCTTACTTCGTAAACAGAGAAACTACAGTAATCGTGTGTCGAAAAACGGCCACTTTTCGACATAAAAACTCTTATTCCCGCGCCCTGATAACAAAGAAGAGGACAAACTTTGCTCCTAAATGTAGAAAATTACTTAATCTTACACATTGTGTTGTCAGAATCCGTATTTTGTGGGTCCTTGACACCGCTAAAAGTAGTGGAGCTAAAACAGCACGCACTTTCTCGCCTGTATTTTCACGCAAAATTACGCGAAAAGTACTCAAATTTTCGAAAAATTGTACATGACCTTATTTCAAAATATATCTTTAAGAAACAGATTTCATTAAGAGAAAAGGTTTCTATTATTAATATTTTAGTTTCTTGGAAGACTCCGAAAAAAAATTTGAACTTTTACAATTTTAGCAACTGAACTACTTTTTCGTTACCTAGGACCTGTAATACGAATTTTTCTGTCGAAAATTTGCCGTATTTTTGCGAAGCATTGCATAAATTTGTCTCTACTCCGTAGAGAGACAGTAAAAACAATTGACTGCAAAACGTTTGTCTGTGTGTCTGTCCGTCCGTGCCCCGCAGAGGGGAATCTCGGTGATGTAGGTTGCCGTGATTTCTGGGTGAGAGTTGTAAACGACCACCCGGACTTTGACTTTCGCGACGGCACTCACGTCCTTAGCTTCAACGTGGAGGCAGTGAGTAGGCAATGATAAGCTCCTGGTTGCCAAGATTACCCGGCAACACACCGGTTCAAATTTTGGCTAAGAATTTGGGCAGGATTGGGTGAAGGAGATTGTAGCGCACTGTTTTGACTCTGGTACTAGCCTCAATAGCAAGAAGCTCTGAGATGGTAGGGCGGCCCGACCAGGCATTGTATGGGGATGTTACCGTGAGCATCAACTGGTGTTGAGCATCAACTGGTGTTGAGCATCAACTGGTGTTGAGCATCAACTATGTTTTGGTGGGACATAGATACCAGCCCAAAGGCGTACTTGGAAACCTGCGGATAGAGGCTAGCGCCTGGGTGCGAATAGAGGCTAGCGCCTGGGTGCCCACCCCGGGGTGTATTCCCCCCAGTAAAGTACAAGTTCACACAGGTAAAGACATTCTACTGTACGTCAATCCGTCTACGATAGCGCCAAAACAGTTCAGACGATTTTCTCTGAAATTGATATTTCCCGATTGATTTATAGGAAATCAATGCCCTGCGAGTTTGAAACGGATATATTGAGTTATGGGGTACTTTACATGAAGTCACAATTACATTTTCAAAAATATATCAAAACTGGCTCCAAAGCTTTTTTAAATTTTTTTTTTTCATTGATAAAACAAGGGGCTCTTAAAAGAAAAGCGCAGGTCTCATTTTTGTAAAACACTCTCAATTTTTGAAAATTGCAAAAGTTAGAAAGAATGCGAGAAAGTACGTTCAGATGTAGCGCCACAAGTTTAAATAAGCCGCAAAACTACCTATGTTCGGAGCCATCACATGTGTCGTGTTGTAGAATAAAGTTTCGCTGCGCCTCCAAGAAAATCGAGCCATCCAATGTTCAATAAACATACTCGAAGCACTTTGAATTTACTTCTCCTGTATTTACTTTCACAGGTTCTGTCGTTTTCTCCGACAACTGTAAATGTAGTGTGGGATCTAACATTAATCTGTGTGTAACCACTTTTCTTAAATTTGTGGAGTTTATGATGACCATTGAATGTTGTCTCTTATTGTCGTACCGAACACATGTCTTGCACAGAACCTTTTGCCATTTCTCCTAGCTCTATAATTAAAATTCTTCGCCTGCCTTTACCTATATTTACTACACAGGGACTCGATCGCAACGAAATCATTGTGAAGGGTAGTTACACCTTGACAAAGGTAAAATTGATTACTACGCACACTTTTGAAACGGATACCATGTAATTTGGGGTGACATATTTATGATTCTGAACTACCGCATCAAAATCATAAATCATGTTCCGAAAACAGGGTATAATCAGTATGGTCAGAAAACCATATTTAAAACTATCTCAGGGAAACGGTTATATGCAAATGCAAATAACAATTTTACTCCTCTACACGTTCTTAATATTGATGCACAGTTTCTAATTTCATGTTTTTAAGATGGAATGGATGACATTTTTTGCTGAATTGACACAAAACCTTGTAGACATAACCATCAATTCTGTAAATGGGAACCAACAATGTCCTCCAAAAGTTGAATTTGACCTTTAAATTGATATATGTTCAATTGATGCCATCTATTCATTGCTTTCCGTAATCCGTAGAGTCATGCGTTTGGACAATAGCAGCGTTCATTTCTACTCGTCACACACAGTTTGTACCAGAGCCTGACATAATAAAGGTTCTTGATATTATTATTATTATTATTATTATTATTATTATTATTATTATTATTATTATTATTATTATTATTATTATTATTATTATTGTTGTTGTTGTTGTTGTTGTTGTGATTAGTTAAAATTAGGAAGAGGCTGTTCAAAACAAAAGCGGCAGAACGGTATAAAGTCAAATACTTCGCATAACTCCTATGCCAAACTCTTCTAACTTATCAGTTGACTATCTGCATATTGGTTTTCAGAAATTATAAAATAGTTAATTCAATATCCAACAAACCCAGTATGTTTTTCAGTATTGATAACTCAAAATTAAGCTAACATTGAGGTGATATAAACAGTTTATTCTCAAATTCCCATTACAGAAAGCTCGAACAGAAACTGTGTTGTGCAGTAATCCGTAGGCGTTCCGTGGCAGTCAATATGTAAAAATCGACATCATTTACGATAATTAATACAATGGATAATATTCTTCAAAAACCTCTACGAACGCAATAAACGCTGTTATTACAGTTATAGTTTCAACAAATGCTTTCTTTTCTTCTCGTTGCTTTCATTACCTCCAGTTTCCGTTATTAATCTCTGAGATAGAAGTAAAAGAACAATAATACCATGAAATATGCACGATCATCTCCGACTTATTCCGAAACGAATTGCACAAATGTATACATTTCGTACAAATAGCGTTTCGGGGGAAAGTACAGAAAGGAGGGAAATTTGGTGTTCAAATGCTTTAATATACCATTGGAGGAACCTAGCAGCTTTCCTGCAAATTAATGTAAATCGCAGAAAAATTTCGAAAGTGAAAAACGGAAAATTTGTTAAAAAAGTTTGTTCATTGGAGAACTTCCATTTTCACTAGAAAGCAAAAGATAAAACAGCTTAATGTTACTTTGTATTTACTTCTGGTTTATAAAATTGTTGTATGTAGAATGAAAAAGAGAATGGAAAGAAGGTAGTAAAAGTACACTAAAAAACGAACAATGAACAGAAGATAGATAGACTTGTTTACTGTGAGGATAATCAATAAAAACACAATCCTTATTATAGGAAATACATTTAACTTCTGTTTATTACTAGAAGTTGACAAGTAGTTTGACGAAGCGCCTTAAAAGATGTTTGTGTCGTTTAACTTCTGGTGACATGTAGTAACACCAAAATGTTTACTAGAATTATTACTGTCAATTGAAAGTTAGAGGAAGACAGTGCGTTTACTTTCATAAAAATAGCTCACAATCGTAATTTTTCTTTAGTCACAATTTCTTTAATGATGATTTCAGTGATAATTTCTCTCTACGGGGAAATTAAGAGACAATACCTGTTCTGTAGCGATATAATGTATTTATTATTTTCGCATTTCCATTATAAGAAAGAGTCCATAATAGAGAGAGACAAATTGAATATTTCTTCTCTTTCAAAACAAAACAAAAATGAAAAAAATTGGCCTAAGTAATATTGATACAGGTGGTTTTCAAAGCAGTTTGCATTTTTAAGTATTATTTTAATTACAAGAATATCTTTCTCTATCCTGAATCATCATTCAAGAATAATATTTTTATAAAATTCCTATCAAACATCATCCATAAGAAGATTTTAGATGTACACATTTAAATAGATTACTTCACGAATTATGGTTTCCTAATTTAAAATAATATAAATTAGTGAAAGAGGATATTTTATTTTATCTTATCATCATGAATTCATAAAATACCGGCAGAAATGACAATCTTAAATATCATTTTTTCTCTAAGTTAGTCCATGAAATTAATGAATCATTACTAACGAATAGCAGTAACAATCCAGCCGATGCAAGTGCGTCCCATTTGGTTGTTTGCTCATAAGCTTCAACAACGATTCCACAAGCTAAGAAACTCTCTTTACTCATCATATATAATCAAGGTAAAGCGCTAAGCATGCCTGCGCTCTGTATTAAAACCTAATAGAGAATCTATTGTTCAAAAACCTAACCAATCCAAATCCACGGATTTTCCATATACAAATATCTGCATAAGTTGTGAAAAAAAACTTAATACAGCACAAGAAAACGGTATTGTATGGGATTTAGGCGGCATTTAGCGACAGTTTTGCACCTGTAATTCCGACCGAGACTTCCTTTTAAAGTTAACCCTTGACGCATGCCACGGGATCTTCCCGTGCCTCGCGGGCGTCCCTTGACACACCTGGATGTGATTCTCACTTTCTCATCCAAATGAGATTATTTATGTACTCAGAATAGATTTGGGATCTTTGATGTACGAATAAAATGTTGACGAACGGAGCGACGAAGGGAGCCGAGTTTTGAAATGAGTACGCCAAAGACACATTCGTACACGTGTCAAACATTATTTTTAGTACGAATTCATGGAAACTTAAAAATTATATAGTACTTTTGGAATCGTTCTCAACAAGTGAGGCGTTATCAATTTCACCCAGACTTCCTTTAAAAATAACCCTTGGCGCATGCCACGGGATCTTTCGATTAGGCACGCCTCGCGGTCGTCCCTTGACACACCTGAATGTGATTCTCACTTTCTCATCCAAATGCGATTATTCACGTACTTTGTATAGATTTGGAATCTTTAATATACGAATAAAATGTTGACGAACGGAGCGACGAAGGGAGCCGAGTTTTGAAATGAGTACGCCAAAGACACATTCGTACGAGTGGCATACATTATTTTTAGTACGAATTCATGGAAACTTACAAATTATATAGTAATTTTGGAATCGTTCTCAACAAGTGAGGCGTTATCCATTTCCCCCAGTACTTTGTTTACTTTGAAGTACCCTGTGTTTTGCATGACCGTGACTGCTTTGTGGTAAGCGTTCGGTGAAATCGACTTCGCCACAAGCCTACCGCAAAGGAACCCCAATAAGCAGTGAAGGCATGTACAAGTTTCCACGTATGAGTGCTCAAAAATAACATCCGAACTGTTTTGTCAGGAGAACGCGCTATCTCGTTCGGACAGGAAACTTCCGATGGGATTTAATTTGCACGTATCAATGAAGATTTTCCGGTTTTTTGAAAGTCTACCGCTCCTAGAGAAACAGCTACCTACGTTTTTGAAGCCAGTAAGCTAGCCTCCGATTGATAGACCGGGAAGGGCAATAACACACTAATTTTAAACTAATTAAACAAATCTTTGGTGCATGTTTGTGTCTTATAGCACGTGTATAATTTACATAGGATACGTTTGTTGATATGCGAATCTTCCATTAGCTTTCGGATTTTGGTACAAATTTGTTTCGTTGATTAGTTGTCACCGTAGACCCTAAGAAATACTCCGCAATTACTTACATCAAGTTACTACTTAGAGCAGTTATTAGAAACGAAACGCATCACGTTCGAATTTCGTTCGCATAGAAATGAAATAAAATAATCATCCATATCATTTATGATCAACCTCATTTCAAATATATCTCAATATGTGCATCTTTATGTAAAGCAAGAATCCTAAATTGGAGCAGCGAATTACTAATAATTTTTACGGGGGGCCAGTTTTACCATCGGTTTCTTATTGTTATCTATCCAAATATATGTTAAAGGATAATTTTTGAAATCATAAGAGGCAAAGAAGGAAAGCAGCAAAGGGTTTCATCATCGGACCTTTGCGACAAACATTATTTTGAACCATAATAGACAGCGTGGCTCTCTCGTATACTCCAAACAGCATTGTAGTTTCAAGACCAAATAACGTAAACTACGTAATAAGAAAATACACTTCTGAGTGTTTTGGCAATTTAAAATGCTTCACTACCACTTGCGACGATTGCCATTGTTGGAACTACAACAGAGCGCTATAATAATAGAGTATGTAGCATGAATCTGCATCGATTTACCTAGCGTGTTTTCAAGGTGTGTGCATTTTGTGTGCTATGTGGAATAAGATTTAATATAAAATTTATATTAATATTCAGTGCGTAAGTATATGAATGCGTGGTAAGTATTCACATAACTTGGTTAGCACATTTAAAAAATGTGTCATGTTACGTATGATTATATTATATGTCAGAAAAATGCATGCATAAGAGAGTATTTACGTAGTACAAATATAAAAATATCATAAGTGTTGACTGAAAACTCATTGAGTGTGTGGTGGCGCAATTTTGATGATTTGAAAAGAGGCTTACGGCTCGTCAAGTGGTAAGGAAGTGACTCCAATCGCCAAAACGTTAGAGGTGCATTTATGGATGTTAAAAGAAGCCGAACGAGAAAATGACGCAAGTAGTACCGTCTCCAGACTAGGGATGGCAAACGTTTTCTAAATACTATATCGATATTTCAACAAGTAAAAAATCAAATCCGGCGTAGGTAAATATTGTGCAAAATATAATATCTCGATATACCGGTTATTATTTCAGAAAGCAACCAAAATTGAAAAAAAGGGAGTTAGTTAAATTAGGAAACCTACATTATAAAATATATAATGCGGATAGAAACGTGACTTACGCCGAATCTTTCAAGTATAAGATCTGTGTGAGTCAAGAGAAAATTAGGGTTTAACTAAATTGTTTTCAAGTTCAATTATAATAGAGTTCAAACATGGAATATTTGCCATTAAATACTTTTTGATTAAAATCGGGTATAATTTCCGATCTTTATAATTATTTCCAAGCACGTTTTTAACATCAAAATAACGGTATGTTGATGAAACAATACACGTAGTTAGATAAAAATAAAACTTGCCATCCCAAGTTCAGAGCGGCAGCCGCAGGCAATGTCAGGCCTGGAAATGAGGTGTAAGTCGACGCGACTGATCGGCTGAGTTAGCTCAGAGCCAGCTTTACCGCTGACCCTGCAGCGACTCGATCCTGGATGTCCCAGGGTTTGAGTCGGACGGTGTTTTCGATACTACCAATAAAACTAGGTCGAATTCAGCTGCTGTCTGGAGGGAAAGTCAAGCGACAGGCTGTTCTGATCGGTAGTTTTCTGTGAATTCTCCGATCAACACCAGCAGAATGCCGGAGCAGTACCCTAACCTACGGGCCACGGCCCGCGCGCGTTCTTTCCTTCCTCTTCCTAGTCATATTCTCTCTGAACATACACACACACACACACACACACACACACACACATGCGCTTCACTACCGCACATGCCTGGAGGCTAGTTAGGAGCTAAGAGGTTGTTCCGCTCGGGGCGATGCCCCGCTGAAAGACATACCCGGAGAGGTCAATTCCCCTTAAGCTGTCGTGTAAGTCGGTAGCGGATCTCTCCATCCAGCGGGGGATATATACCTCCCAGGATCAAACATTCATCACACCAACCCAACTAGAAACCCTAGCAGTTGACATACACAGAAACATAAGTGAAATCGATACAATGAGTCGAAGGACTGAACGCGAGCGCGCGAAAATCCAGGCGAATACTGATCGCGCGCCGGCCACGTTCCCCAGGTGCGGAGGCGGACGCGGACGTGCCGCGCAACTTCACCTTCCAGAGCACGTGCCACCTGGCGCTGGAGATGTGCAACGCGAACCGCAGCTGCCACGTGGCCCTGCAACCCGTGCTGCACTACTGCGACGCGGCGCGCTGCAATCGCGACGCGTGCATGGAGAAGCTGCAGAGCTTCTACCGCTCCGCCGACCTGCGCTGGAGCCTGGAGATCGCCTTCTGCCTGTGCAAGTGAGTCCCGCGGCGGGCGCCGCCCCGCTGCCAAGCCATGCGAACGGTCAGCGCAATAGTGGTTGAAGCCACGTTTTAGGAAAACGGAGAAAAATCAAGTTAAACTTGCAGAGTTGTGATTACAAAGCGTTGTAAAGGGGGGGAAGTGTCTTCATTTTTAACTTCATCATAGAAAACTTGTCAAACTAACAATGTATGAAGATAGTTGTCCTTTTGAGATAAAAAATTGTGTCAATATCTCATTTTGCCTTTTTGGAGGGTTAGACCACTATTGCGCTTAATTCTTCAATTCTACAGCTCCATTCCAGTGGCGAATCTTAAAAAACACACAATTTTTCAGGAAGAGAAAAATATTACAATTCAGCCTTATCAGTCATGATAGGATTAAATGCTGTTCGGATACCGTTCAACAACCGTATACCAAAGCCCTTCCGGTAAACGAAGAATACAAATTGGGGGAGGGATGAACGGCGGACACACAAATATATTGCAATATATTTGGTGGACAATTTTGCGTATTTAAAAATTATTCCCATGTGTATTTAGCCAGAATTTACAATAATTTTCAGCAAGTTAGCGTTTAAAATATCAGGTCATAATTTGATTATTTTCTTTACTTGCAGACCTTTCCCCAGAGCCAGGCCTTTGTTTGTGAAGCTGATTTTTTGATTAATTATGTTGCTTCAATTCTACGTCGACAACGTTTTTTAATTAGACTTCAACGTATATATGGACAATCCTGGATGTAAGAGAACGGAAGCAGTTACGCGAGGCAACTGTTTCCAACTATTTTGTATACATATAATGTGAATTCAAAGACGAAACTATCGCACAGGATTGGGGAAGGTTTTAATAATGAGGGTCCGTGAAATGAAAACGTTGCAGGCTGAAGGTCGAACAGTGTGCAGAAGTTGGTAAAGCTGATAGGTGTCTGTATAGACGTACCGTCCATTGGGAATCAGGAAGCAACGCAGCGAGATGTATTACGTATTTTTGTTTTGTTTTTGTTATTAGTTGTTGTTTTTTTGACAGCGCAAGGAGGGTCAGGAGATGAAATTCATGCTAGAAAGTGTGTTGTGTAGGATCAACACACTAGAAACTTTGCAAAAAATGGATGCGCGCCAACAAGTCCAAACGCCTAAGAATGATGACAGACATAATTTGTTGCACGATAATTCCCACCCACCTGCTGCGAAATTCGACTACGCTGCCAAAGTTCCGCTGCGAAGCTCATACATCGTCCATACAATTTAGATCCATTCCCATGCGATTTGCAAAATTTTGGAGACCCTGAAGGTGTTCATGGCCGTCAATTTTCTTCGGAGAAGAGGTTCTACATGCCTGGGTACAAACAATGTACGGTAGGCAAATGCAAACGTTTCTACGAAGGCAATGATTCTGGAACTGTCTTGTCTGACAGTTCGATAGATTTATAAATAGTGATGGCGATTACTTGGTAGCATATGCAACGTAGGTCATACACTGACTTGATGGGATCTCACTTGATCTCAACTCACAAAGGATCAAAATACAACTTTACGAAATATGATATTCACATTCAGAACCCATTTATTGATTTTGTTTTGTTCAATTGTCTGGTGTCATCGCCTTAAATATACGGTTAGTGCTTAATTATACAAAGTAGAAACCAATATCTTTTTGGAGCATAATATATATAGAGAGGATTTTATAAAAAATCTTCACATTAATTAAATATACAAAAATAATTCGAAGACACTTATTCCTGGTCTAAATTTACACGCTTTCATTCATATTTGTTATGCACGGCACTTACATAAGTGTTTTGTATTATATTTCTCAAACAAACAAAATTAAACAATATTCATCCATCAATACGTTACCAAACTTCAAAACTTTACTCTCAAACGTTCCAGAGGTTCAGAAAAGTATTACCACAGAATATTGAAAAACGTGCAGCAAACGCTGCGAAAAAATGCTAGAAGAACAGCACATGAAATAATATTTTTACACAGCTCCAAGTAGATAAAAGTTTATTCTCTTCAAATGTCCTTACATTAAATTTATGGCTGACACGGGCATCAATGTCATCAATCGATGTCATCAATGGTCACGTACGAATACAATTACTATTGATCCATGGATGCCACTACAAAATCTTGACGTCAAAACAATGTTTCATTTTTGTTCCCTCTTCCCAACACGGTGTGGAATTTTGTCTCTACTCCCTCGAAGTATATGACGTAGGACGAGATTCTCCCGGAATTTTATCATTTCAAGACGTTCTTTTTAACTTCATCTTCCGGCAGAAGGTCTTCGTCTGCCTCACAATGCACGGAATCCTAGGGATTTTGCAGTGTATCTTCACAGCCAAGCGGCGTCCGGTACGTTCGTAGGCGGGATCGCGACGCAGCGCTTCCGCAGCGGAGCAATTTTGGCCTTAACGTAATTGGCACGGAGGCGGCCCGCAGGCGCCGCAGGCGAGGGGCGTGGAGGGGCATGGCAGGGGGATGGCGAGGGGCGTGGCGGAGAGGCGTGCGCGGGCTGGACGTGTGGGCAAAACAGGGCAGGGGGGGCGGAATGACGTGGGTGAGCAGAAACGGAATGGGGGGCGTGAGAGGGATGGGGACAGGAAGGGCGAAGTATATCGGCGTAGCAAGGCGCGGGTAAGTCGGAACGTAGTGGAGACACGTGTTCAATGCAGGGAGTCGGCGGAGAACTAGGCGGTTCTGGGCAGAGGGTTGAGTTTAGTGAGGTTCTGGGTGAAGAGAGGCGTTGGCGGAGAGTTTTCGAGGCGTAGAGGTGTCGTGACGTGATCTGACGAAGAGGTGTAGGCGTAGGCAAAGCGCAATGACGCGAGGTGGCTTTGGGGATGCGCTGCTGGTGGTGCGGGACCGAGCCGGGAGGACGGAGAGCGACTCGGGACGGGGTGGAGCGGGCCGGTCAAGGAGGGGGTAAGCGAAGGAGTGTAGGCGAAAGGGGCGCAAGCGAAGGGCGTAGGCGAAGGGGTGTAGGGGCGTCGGCAGAGTGGCATAGGCGAACGGACGTCGGCGAAGTGTCGTCCTTGAAAAGGCATAGGGGAAAGGGTGTAGAGTGGAGGCCGTAGGGTAAAGAGTGTAGTATAAAGGGCATACGCTAGGGGTGGGGCATAAGAGGCGGTAACTAAGGGGCTCACGCGAAGGGGCGCATGGGATGTGGCGTAGGCAGGAGGCGTAGGTGTCGCGGCGTCGGGGAGAGGCGTCGGCCCTCGCTGCGTGGGGTGTTCTGGTTCTCGCGAAGCGACGCTGCCCACGCACATACCGGGCGATGGACGACCACACGCGGTGCTGGCACGCCGGCTGCCAATGCGTCCACCCACGCCGCTCGCGCCGCCGCCCACGCCCCCGGGCGCGGCGCCCGGCGCATTCTCGCGCTCCCAGAAGGTCAACCCGCGCGTCACCCCAATAACGTTGGCGTGGCCCCCCACAGAACTCCACCAGCGGGGCGCCCGCGAAGCCACACTCCACGTCAACCACACCCACCTCTCCAATATTTCGCCTTTGTTCTTCTGGACAGGGATGGTGCTGATGTATAATATAGCTCAATCAGTGCAGATAGAGATTTTTATTTATGAATTATTTAATTAACATACAAAAACCGTTAAATTTTGTGTGTGACGTACTATGGGGAAAAATAGAATTGAAATATTGAAATTTCAATATCGGGATGTACGGAGTCTAAAATAGACGGGTATCAGGATATTCTATTTTCACCTCAAAGTAAAAGATTGAGTGAAATCGAAGGAATTTGATTGTGCTATAAACTACTTTTCCGCTCTACAATCAAGTAATCTGACAAGCTGGTCGTAGATATCTTCGAATTTTAGACCGCAAAGTGTTGAGATGGACTCACAATACAGCGGCAGTGATGTAGAATCTGATATTTAATTGCAATAATATTACGAGCGTGGAGTGGTTTCTATTAAAAACTTCTTCATAAAAAAACAATTATTTCGATTTATTTTGAGGTATTGAAACCAATTTCCGATACAGAACACAGAAATACTATATCGAAATACTGATGTCAAACATAAGTTCCCCCTTCGCCGCACCGAAGGAGTGCTAAACGCTCCCGAGGAGAGTCTCGATGTGACTTTCGACGCAGCGTCCTCTCCGCCCCTAATGACATCTTAGGGCGCACCAATCACGACCCCAACACCACCCTGATGATGCCCAAAGCCTACTAAACGCCACTCTACACTGCCCGTCATGCCGTCGTCACAGCCTCCAATGTCGCCTCAACGATACCCTAAGCCGAAACGCTAATCCTAACGCCGCTCTGAGCGACGCCTCCGACGGTGACGCCACTAACGACACCGACCTTGACGCCATCGACGACAAAGTCGACACCAACGTCGACGCCGCCTCCAACGCTGCCCTCGGTAGCCTCTCTCGATGCCGTCCCTAGGCCACCTCCATCCTAAATCCGCCTCCAACCTTTACTCCACCAATGACGCTAACGTCGACACCAACATCGCGCCGTGGCTATCCCAATCCTAAATGTCGCCCCAACGACACCCTAAGCCGAAACGCTAATCCTAACGCCCTTCCTACGCCGCTCTGAGCGACACCTCCGACGGTGACGTCACTAATGACACCGACCTTCACGCCATCGACGACAAAGTCGACGCCAACGTCGACGCCGCCTCCAACGCTGCCCTCGGTAGCCTCTCTCGATGGCCTCTCTCGCGGTAATGGAGCCACCTCCATCCTAAATCCGCCTCCGACCTTTACTCCACCAACGTCGACACCAACATCGTGCCAATGGCTGCACCAATCCTAAATGTCGCCGCAACGATACCCCAAGCCGCCCGAAATAGCACTTCCAACACCGTCCCTCATGCCAACCCGCCTCCATTACCGCGCCGGCGGCAACCTTAGTTTAAACGCTACTCCCGACCGACCTTCCAAGCCTGCTTCAACAAATCCCTGGAGGCGTTTCCGACGGTGACTCCATCGCCGACGCCAACACCGCCCAGAGGCTACCCCAATACTAAACGCCTCCCCGAACGCGTTCGTACCTTCACCTGTCCGACGTTACACCAAGCTGCCCGAAACTCCACTTCCGACGCCGTCTCTCTTGCCGCCGTTTCCAATGCCTCCCCGACAGTTCCCTCTCGACGGTATCCCCCACGCAATCTCATACCTCACTCATCAAAGACGTCCCCTAGCCACCGACGTTTGCGCCACCAACGACGCCAACGTTGACGTCAACATGGCCCCGATCGTAGCCTCTCTCGATGCCACCCCGAGGCTACGCAATCCTAAATGCCGCCCCAACGATTCCCCAAGCTGCCTGAACTAGCACGCCGACGCCATTTCTCGTGCCACCGCCGCCTCGACGCACGGCACCCTAAGTCTAAACGCTACTTCCGACGCGACCTCCCTTTTCGACGCCCCCGAAGCCGACGCTGACGTCGTCGTCGGCGCCAACATCACTCTGAGGCCACCCCGATCCTACCCGCCTCCAACGCCGTCCCGACGCCACCCAAAGCTGCCCTAAACGCCGCGCCAGTCCGGAGGCCTCGCGTCGCCCCCGGTGCAGGACCGCCAGGCTCCTCGTGGCCGCTTAATCGATGGCGGCCTCCCGCCGGCGTGACACGCGATTTGTTCCGATGGCGATCCCCCACCCCCCGCCCCCGGCGCCTCCCCCCGCCCCACCTCATCCCGTCGCAGGCCCGCCTCGCCTCGCCTCGCCCCGCGTCGCCCAGCCCTGCACTGCCCGGCGCGTCGCAGCTGGCGCTCCCGAGTTCACAGGCCACCAACTTGGCGGAAGCGGGGGCGGCGGTGGTGCAGTTGCGGGTCCTCGCCGCCCCTCCCCCTCCTCTCCGCTCCCCTCTCGACCCGCGAAGCGCGCGCGGCCACTCGCCACTGCTGCTGGTCTCTCGCTTTATCCTCGCGTAGTCAATAGTAGTCAATATCGTGGCATGTTTTATGCCCGCTACAACCCCATGTTTTGTTGAGACGGCGGTCAACGAGCCGACAGCGTCACGGGCCGTCATGTGATGGAAGGTAGGTAACACTTGCGTCGCTGTCATGCTGGAGGTCCAATTGAGTGCAATTAGAAATGATCCCAGAAATAGTAGAAGCAGTTTTTTAAAACTCAGACTCCTGGATGACCTCCATTCGTCTTCTTTGTTCCCGAAACAATTGAGGAATGGATTTCATAAGCCTAGAAGAGAGTTTAAATTAATCTGTAGATGATCTTTGTTCAGAATTGCATCTTCCTCATTACAGACAGAACACACACTTCAGTGACGAGTATATATTTAATGTGGGAATATGGCTACCAGACGATCATGACTAGCTCACATCCGTGAAACAGACACTGCTTGTTTCTTCCATGCTACAAAGATGGAATTCACGGCTTGGAAAGTTCCATGACTTATTTGTAGTTTCATTTCTAATACGTAGTGTTCTGCCTGGATTTCCCTGAGACTGATGAAATTTGCCGAATGATACGACAAAGTATTTGGTTTACCGAGATGTTTGCTTGCTTTGTGCTGCGAGAACGTGTTTACCTTGCAAACGTCTACGTGTCTACGTGATCATTCACGTCTACGTCATCAGTCTACGTGTTCACCTTGCAAACGACAGTGACCGGAGGCCATTGTAACCGAACTAGGAACTCATTCCAGGAAAAATAGCAACGAATCAACCCAACGAAACTATTTTACAGCTTTCTAATCATGTATTATCTTCCTATTTGACCTGACGTCTGTCTCGTAGACCTGGTAGAGTCTTCTTACATCATTGGGGATACACTGTATAAAGATGGCACGTCAGCCAATTGCTTGGCCCTAAGTACTTAGGGGCAACATATTGAGAAAGTTCGAGTGCGGTCCGTTACCTGTTGTTTAACCCTTAGTTACTCACGATGACGTACGTTGTACGCCAATGGAACTGTTATCGCCCTAGGTATCAGATAACATCAACGCGCGTTCTGACATTTGACCTAACCTCGTCGAAGGCATTCAGCTGCGTCCTACTCGATACTCGGTTGCCTGCAGACTAAGATTTCCTGCAGTGTCTAGACATTTTAATTATCTCAGGCTTTTTTAAATTTATTGATGAAATTAAACTAATTTATTTTGTTTTACGTCGGTAACAATACAGAGATGAATAATTTATCGGAAAAGCAGATAGTTTGTGAATTATTACCCGAGGAATCATCAAAAGACAAAATTTGCGATGCTGCAAATGATTCTCAGAAAGAAGTTGTAGTGGCCGAGAATGAACATGACACATGTCCTGAGCTTGATTTTGCTACTGAAGATTCAAGCAGCGATTAAGTGTAGAGAAGATTTCATTGGCAAAGACAAGGTTACAAAGTGGAATAAAATACCGCTTCGTGTATAATAGTGAAATAAATGTCGTCACCACAACAAAATTAAGGAATTACTGTCACACTTGCGGAAGAGCAAAAAACCAAAACACTGCACTACCACAATTATTCCTACACTTACTACTAATTGATGCTACAAATTTTCAAGCACGGAATGTATTCTAGAAGTTATCAAATGCAAACATTGTTCTGAAGACTAATATGCTAAATTTTATATTATTTAATTAAAATTGTAATAAGCATACATTTCAAATGTAACTAAATAAAAAGTATATCCAAATATTATTCAGGCCTTGCAGAGTTCATTTTTTATCACAAAATAGGTTTGGCGTACAAAGTACGCCGCGCGGGACAAAATATAGCGCGAGTAACTAAGGGTTAAGAAAATGAGCGACTATATGCAGAAAAAATGTAAAATGTTTAAATGAATCCTACACCAACAACTGTTCACGTAAGTCAAACAAGCATACGAAGTATTTAATATTCTCTGTGAGCCCATTAACTCCGCCAACTGCAAGCAAAATAATTGACTGCAGATGGAAAAAAATTCCTATGATGTAACGAAAGCACTGTGCTAACAGAATCTCTTTATTATCTGCAGACGATTATTAAATTGTGTAAATTGTATTCAACGGTGTCGGGCTGATTTATTTGATGAAGTCTGATATTGTAGGAGCAACTGATAAAATATGAAAAGGCAAATATGTGAAAACCAACCTTTACTGGATAGTAATATATCTCGCTATCTAGTGACTATTTGAAATAATAGTCTAGTGTGAATAAACAATCAGCTTAATTTTTTTGTAAATTAAAGATCTGAAATAGTCGTTACAGAGTGAGTAATAACATTTGACGAATCTTGCTAGAATTTATGATTATTTAATACTTTTATGAAATTTACATTAATTTTGTTCATAAGGATGCGTCCGTTACTCAGTAACTTTAAGAAATAAACTTATGTAAATACTGACAAATTAAAGCATGGCTAGGAGAATTCAGTAGTACACTTATCTCAGTTTCGGCAAAAAAGCGACTTTCAGCTTATTCATCCGGGTCAAAGATATATTGTGAAAATATACTACATGATCACTTGGTGTGTGTGCGATCTACAAACGAGCTCTATAAAATACGAAACACTTTTGTAGTTCTTTTATAGGAGAACCCATTAATTGTCTCTATAACGACTAAAATGGAGACATTATCACCATGCCCAGCAAACAAGATTTACTGCAAGTCCCGAATTTATGGTTACGAAAAATATTGAATAATTTATCAACACGTTGACCTCAATTGCGTAGGTACAGACATGAGCATTTGAGTTCGCTACGTACCGTTGCAAATTACCTTGGTAATTAGTTGCTCATACAAACGTAATCACAAAAGTCATTGCAACTTTCTTTAGAATCATACAGGTCAGACAAGAAATCTAAAGGATTAAATATGGAGAACACAATATTTGCACATTATACATGGCTTCTGAACAACACGAACGAACTGGGCGACAAAAAGACAACATACAAAAATATAGACAAATTTGTTTAAAACACATTTCAATTCCATCGTCTAAATGCATGCAAATTAAATACATATACGCAAACGTGTTCTTTAGCAGCAACACCCGTATTAAAACCACGGTATTCCTTAGTAGAAAGTGAAAACTAAAAATTGAATGGGAGCAAACAAGAAATCACGTATGCAAATTTTCGATGGCGTCGCCGCATCGGCGGAATTGTTTGGCTCGGTCGCACACACGTCCGGCACAAAACGCCTCCGACAGAGCTCGCGCGGCGGCGGAGGGGGCGGCGGCCGCAGCCGTTAAAACAACGCATTCAGTCGGCGCCAAAAGCACAAAGCGTCTCCTGGAAGAGCCGTCATCTCCCCCTCGCCCCGCCCCCGCAGTACGTCCCGCCGCGCCGCAGCCCACGTGGAATGTCGCGGCTGAAGGCAGGCACCGGCTCCCTCCCTGTCCACCCGCCACGCCCACGCCCGGTTCCAGCGAGAATGTGCCCCACCATTGCTCGCCTCGCCCTCCCTCTCCCCGCCACACACACCTGTCCTGCCCACCGCGCCACGCACTTCTGCCACAGCCAGCTCTGCTCTCTCCGCCCTTTCCTACCCCACTTTTCTTCACCGCCCCGCTCTGCCTGGACGTGTCTTAGCACAACCCACCGCCTCACCGCGACACCTCCTGCCGGCTGAGCGGTCCTGCCCTGTATTGCCCTGTCATCGCTGACCCTCCCACTCTCCGCTCCCAACGACCGTGACTGCTTCTCTCAGACTGACGCATCGTACATTCCGACTCACCCTGCCACATCATACCATATTTTCCACCCCGCTTCACCTTCCCGTCACGTGCTCCATCCCCCTGGTCCTCATTGCCTTGTCTAGTGTCGCCGCGCCTCACCCCGCCCGCACCCCTGCCTGTGCCCCGCGTGGCGACGATAGCGGTGGCGGCCGTTTTCGGATGAAGGATGGTGGCTGCGGCCGGTCAACTCGATTATCCGCGGGCTGCCGCTGCACAAAGACGCGCGGCGCGCAGCTATTCCGTCCCGCGGCCCGTGGCCCTGCTCCCCCGAGCCCGCTCCGCTGGCCCGAACCGCCCTTCCCCGCCCGGCTCCTCTCCCCGCCAACCCATCCCAACGTCTCTCTCCCCTATCCGCCCCTCTCCGTCCCGGTCCGCCTCTTTCGAGCCCGCTCCGCCCCGCTCCGCCCCGCTCCGCCCCGCTCCGCCCCGCTCCGCCCCGCTCCGCCCCGCTCCGCCCCGCTCCGCCCCGCTCCGCCCCGCCCCGCTCCGCCCCGCCCCCTCTCTCCCTCCCTCTCCGCTCCGCTCCGCCCCCCCCTCTCTCCTTCCCTCACCACTCCGCTCCGCCCCACTCCATCGTGGTCCGCCCCATCCCGCACGTTTCCCGCCCGCTTTTGCGCCAAAGAGCTTCTGCCGTCCCGGCCCACGCCTGACCACGGCAGCTGCCAGGGCACGGCGCCCCGTGTGCGTGCCGTCCGCGAAATCTCCTGGAGCGCCCGCGCCCACGCATTTGAGGCTCGGAAAGGGATTCGTCAGACTTGGCCGGATGCTTCGCTGTTGTGACCGATGCAAAGAACAAGCGTGACGAATTATTTTAGGCGTGAGTACGTAGAAACGGAGTTCCGGAACAATAGAAGTCGCATACATATTAATAATGTTCGTCCGGAAACATGAGATTGATAAATAGTACAGGAATGTACCCAAACCCGGGCACCCATTTCGTTTTCGAATATTTTTAAATCCAATTTTCTGCTCTATTAAATCAATTGCACTGCAATGCATAACTAACTTAATTATATATAGTTATATTATATTTAAAACGATTAGCCAAGTAGTTTAAGAATACAATGTATTTTTCCTAAACATTACATTTTGTGGATTTAAAAAAATGTTTTCTGAAGTGAGCCGCCACAAACGTTTTATAAAAAGGGTAAAAAGAAATGAAAAACTGACAATAGATCGATCTTTTACAAAAATACAAGTCTAGCATCTTATAGATCAGAAATTGACTTACACACAGTCCACATATTCAAGTGCAATAATAGACATATATAAGTATCTTTTCCGCTCGCGCACATTCTACACGAGCCCAGAGTGAACCAGCAGGCCTATGACCCTTAGTTCTCCTACAGATCTTTGAAAATTTTACACTGCGAAACCTGCACTTTATATTTTCTTCACGTAGGACGGAAAACATCCCTGGAAGAACTTTCAATTCTGAAAATCCAGAGAACATGTCTGTCAACTACTCACCAAAGAGGGAATCTTCCTTTCGCATTTTGTTCACCCTCAGAATTTTCTGAAATCTATTTCTTTTCGACTTTTCTGGGATTAAATTCTGAAATGGTCTCTTGACCTCCTCCTGCTTACTGCTTTCTCGAACTGATGGGCTTCAGAGTAGGCTCTTGCTTTTTATTAGACTCCTAAGGTACAAGCACTGCAAAATACCTTAACTGTTTATATTTTACAAGAAGAAAAATTGAAGATACGCGTTAGGAACCTTTGTGGGTTCCGGTTAGGCACCAGCGTGTTCCAAACGCCAATATCATTTTACAAGGAAAGCAAAATAAATTAGATTACCCTAAATGAATTATTTGTTATGTCTCTTTCAAAATATTGTAATAGATGTTCTTACGGATGAAGGAACGAAATCAGTCAACTGACAATAAGTTCTTCAAAAACCTTTCCTTTTCACGGTTCGCACTAATAGCCGGCTGTCCAGCAACAACTGAAAATAAATACTCTACCTCTTGTCGAGTTAAAGTCTTGCCAAGAACTACTATTTTAGTACGTTTCCAATACGCAAAAGCACTCTACAGATCTGTAAATCAAGGGGCTCGCATTAAGAACAGCGCCCGGGTTTGGGTAATTTCTTCTAAATATCGAAAGGCAAAACTCTTTTCTATCACAAACACATAGTGTTAGGAGAGAAAACGTGACTCACGAATCTTTTTAAACATGCTGAAAATTAGAGTAATTAGTAATTAATGAAAGTATTTAACATTAGAGTACGTGATAATTAATCGAAAGAATTTCGTTGTAAATTGTTTAATAGTATGATTAGACTAACATTTCACAGATAATTGCAATGTCATTTTGAATTTTATGATACAAAAGCTGTACAATTATATTCAACTTACACTATTTTTAATAAATAAAACACTTTGTTGTATTTATTAAACACATCGAAGGCTTCATATAGACCCCAGAAATATCACTTGCGTTTATGACACTCCGAAGAAATTACATCAACGAGTGCTTGAATTTGAACAATACTTGAACTTTACGTAGTACGATTTCCAATTAATGAGGAGTGTTTATTTCGTGTTTAACGCGTAACGATCTGTAACGTTTCATAAAATTACTCGGAAACTAACATTTGTTGGTCCGGTAGAATAACTTTTGACCACCATGAACAGCGACAAAATCCGTTACGTCCATAGCACCGTAACATGGCAAAGCATGTCAACTAGTGGTCTGCGTTAGCAAAAGTGCTGCTAAACAAAACCATAAAAAATTGTTTTTCAAAGAGTAGGACGTACACTACTCAAGAACAATAAATAAAATACTCTCTCGTAACACTGCAATAAATTAAATATTTTAAGAAAAACTTCACAAATACCACAATAATATAGTATAGTATAAATACTGAAGAACAGTTGTTCACATGCTAAGAATATCAGAAAAAGTTAGTAGAGCAACACGTAAAGAGCAAATATTTAATTGAGCAGTGCTTCTTTCTTCGAACTATACTATCGCATGCTATCATGTATGCCGCAAGCAGTTACGCACTGAGTATGACAATTCAGTCAGTACATGCAGTATGAGAACGTGCGGAATAATATAAACAAATATTTGCGCTTTTCAGTCATCAAAACCGTTTAATTGTGTATGCATTTTACTGGGTTCCTGGGTGTCTAATGAAACCATGGACTTCGCACATGACTGGTAGCTACACAGTTTTCTTTCAATATCTACGTGCTTTGGAAATTCGTTATATAAGCACTCATTCTAAATAACGATGACGCGTCAATTTACGGTACAGGAAACTAGAGAGAATAGTCACAAAAATATTTTCACACGAGAACAATATAAATATAGTACTGTAATATAACATTTGAATAAAACAAATTTAATATTATTAATAAATTACTTTATATAGCAAAGGTGTAAGACAAAATACATTACGTATCTCATAGAATTCAAAATACCTCGTAAATTCAGGAATCATTTTACGCTATGCAAAAATTTTCCCAAAATAGTTTTCTCAGTGAAAAGTAATCGTCACGCACTTCTTAAACGAGGCGCTGCGCGCCAATCGCGGCAGTGGAAATCAACAACACACACTCCTCGAGTGCACCGCTTCGCCGCAGCCGTTAGAAGGGCAGTCACCATGAACCCTAAAGGTCGGGGTAACAGCGCGTAAGCCATCGGCAGCGCCCTATGCTCCCCATTGTCCTCCAACGCGTCCGTGACGCGGCGGTCGCTGGCGGCGCGACCGTGTACGACGCGTCTCGAAAGGTCAATGAAAAATTTAACGATGCATTCTGCTTCACGGAATAATAAAGTTCTCTTCAACGCGAATCCCGGAGCCCCTTGCCGCTCGTGTTAAACCCTTTCCCCCCCACCTGCAATCTTCCGCATAACATCGTAAATTCCCACCGCCGCCTCGTAAACTCCTCCACAAGCGACAGAACAGCGATCTGTCAGGGGAAGTCGCGCGGCTCGGCACTGAGTGTTGCAACTGTCCTCCATCAACTTCGATGCAAACGGCGCGCGCGTTACTCGCCTGGCGACAAATCGCAACACTGTAGAGAAGAGACGGCGGCGGAGGGGGAGGACACGGAGGAAGAAGAGGATGAGGGCGCGAGGAAAAGTGAGAGAGCCTGAAATGTGATGGGGGCATAGCCCTAGCAGACGCTGGCTCCGTCCAGACGAAAACCACTGCGCGATTTTGCTATATGTTTCCCATGGTTGCAGAGGTCATGACTCTACCTCCTCCCGAAAATGTACTGGGTAAAAAATTCTGAAAATTAACACGTATGCTTCAAAATTGTATATTATTTGTATACTTATTTTAATAACACTGACAAATAGTTTTTTAAACCTTAAATACCTCATGTATCACTCATATTATTTGTTGTTGGAAAGTAGCACTAATAGGAAGATTTATACTACTATCATTTATACCTTTATTTTCAAAAATATCAATTAAAATATTTTAACTTGAAGTTTAATTAAATTATAAAAGTTACTACTATTACCCTTACATCGGAGGTAAACAGAACTATGGAATTTTTTCACACTTATCAAATTACATTGCCTTCCTCAATGTATTGAAAGTGACGTGCAGACGACATTATTATTGAAGTCAGAAGTAGCTAAATAAACGATATGCGAATTTAATTAAATAATAAATTTACAATATATATGTTTTTTACTCTCTATTATCAGTACTATAATTGCGCAAAAGTGAGTACAGTGCAGTGTAACAGTGAACTAGAGACAGAAGTGTAACATTGAGAACGTTGCATGTTGTAAATATTGTAGGACCCACAAACATTGCTCAGTTGTGGGAATATTACTAAGAGCAATCCTCCAGGAGAGGTCAGTGTTGCTCACCCAGGGATTCTGAGACATTATTTATTTATATATTTTTCTTTACCTTTCAATATAAACCATTTTAAATATTCCAAGTTTGATTGTTTATTACGTAAAAATAATCATGAAGTGGATTTTAGCCACTCTCATTGAGGAAAACACTTTCTTTCATATTTTTTAAATCATTGTCATTTCCGTCTAGCAAAAGACAACAATCATATTACAATTGTATTTGATACATTTATTTTTTAACGTTGTTATCATTTCTTAAGGACAGTTGAAATTGTTTCACTTGAAATTGTAAATTATTTAAAAATATAAAAATGATATAAAACGTTGTCATTAAATTTTGACAAAAGAATTTTGCTCTGTCATGTTGTTATTCAGTTGTTTGCTCTGTCATGGTCAACGTTGATCGATGAAAAAGTGACTACAATTTAAATAAGTGCCATTTTGTTAATGTCTGCCTCAAAATGAATGAACCTGGCCTCCC
The DNA here is from genome assembly GCA_011170035.1 of Teleogryllus occipitalis. Taxonomy (NCBI): domain Eukaryota; kingdom Metazoa; phylum Arthropoda; class Insecta; order Orthoptera; family Gryllidae; genus Teleogryllus; species Teleogryllus occipitalis. The sequence continues at coordinate 109,145 of BLKR01002793.1, forward strand.
AGAATTGAAATATATCCCAAAAGGCATTCTTAATAGCTTTTCAAAATAATTTATTTTTAACTTTCGTAACCAAAATGGTTATGTCGGAAGGTTTAAATGAGAGATACTAGTTAATTTGTAAAAGATTTCATTATTCGAATTACTGGTATTATGATTACAAATAAATCAAATGAAAATTTTTTGAACGTTTTTATTTTTATAAAAAACGCGTGAAGGCATCAGATCGTTATATTCATGTGAGTGTACACAGATCAGGTTTTACAGAACCAAATTGTTTTCTTTTCATCAATCAATGTTTTTGAAAATATTGTGATGAATTCCACTAATCTTTCCATTTGTATTTAAACTATGTAATGAGTTCCCTGTTCATATAGCGATCTCACAAGATAAATAGAACATAAGCTCATTAAGGTAAACACAAATAATTTACTTTAGTGAGTTCGTATTGAGGTTTCACGAATGCCCTGTTAGCAGTTTTTCGAACTAATCTCCAAAATGGTGAGGATGCCAGAATGATTTGGTCATAATGATGGAAGATTTATGTTTATTTGATGAACCATTTTTTACCACAACAGGTTATTCTGTATTCCGAATGAAACATCCTCCCGTTTCCAAATACAGAAAGAATGGTATCTATTTTTGAAAACATACTGATAAATAAAAATAATTTTAAGAAGTAATTTTCCATGAAAGTTGCGCATGTTAATTGACATGATACTTTTAACTTCTTCCTCGAACCCGTGAATGACATAGATTGAACAAAGAATACATATCCACTCCAAAAAAAAAAGCATCTACACTATTCCACTCCAAAATAAATGAGTCCTTACAGAAAAACTTCCGAAAAGTAAACATCTGATATTCCTATATACTGAAGCAATAGGAGGAAACTGTTAATGAGAACTGTAATTTTCTCCATTCCAGAGAATTCTAGGTAAATGTAATCATCAAAAATTCTGCTTGTGGAAAACTTTGAAACTTTGACTTCTCTTCCTTTATGATAATTGATGGAAATTCATGAAAATACAGACATTTCCAACATTATATTAGAAATCGGAACTGAAAGTTACGTACTTCCGTAGTTGCGTCAGTACGCAGTCAAAATAACGGCTCGAGTCTTTCGCGTTCATATATTTCTTTTGAACCTTTTCAACAACTTCAAAGCTGCTTGAATGTTATTTGTAAATTAGGAAATGGTGATCTACAGAAATGTTAAAAATATATTTATTTATAAATTGGAGTTTAGTGGTCCTTCATCTTCTAAGATCATTGACACCCATAAGCAATCTAATAAGTCAGTCACGATGAGGAGAGCAATGATAAAAGTGATGACCTGAGATGCAGGGAAAGCGGAAGAATTCAGACAAAACCTTGCGGAGAGCTCACTTTCAGTAATCACAATTTCAATACTTGATCTGATTTACTTGCAAAGGAACATAAACAGTGCATCATCTATTTGTTAAAAGTATAATCTGCGCCCGTTTTGGCGAGCCCTAGAATCTCTTCCCCGCCATTTTACTGTATGTACTCTTTCCCTCACAAAACTTGGCCGGAAAAATTCTATCTTCCCAACTGTGCCGACAACTTTGGACACCCCGCGGACAGGGGGAGGGGGACGAGTTGACCAATCGCTAGCAGGTAGAACCACATTTGTTTGTGATTGGTGCAACATCCCAAAGGGTAGAAAGCACGCTGTCTCAGGGGGAGGGGGCTAGTTCGTTTACGTACAAGGCGGAAATATTGTCAAATTTCCCTGCCAAGGGAAAGATTTTGTCTGCGCATACACCACGACGAAAAAATATTTCTCAGCGGGGTTTTCTGTTCACAATTAGTCAATAGGCTAGTAAATATTTAGCATTTTAGCAACAATTGATCTAACTTTTAGCAATCGATTTGTAACTCCAGTCAAACTGCCATATTGATACGTTCATTTCAGACACAATTTGAGGACCCTTCCCGGCCGTTCTAACACATATTTTGAATTTGTTTATAAAATTATTAATTGTTGCAAAATTGTTAATTCGCGATTTTTGGCTCTGAGACATCAGGAGACTCTCCCCTCTTTAGATTTGCAGAAGTTGGAAATTGTTTATTATTTTGCAAATGTTGCAATTTTTTTTATTGTCTCATCTGAATGGCGTTTAAATGCGATGCGAAATTGCGGAATCCGATCATTGCTATCATATTTCGGCCAATTTCTGTGAGGGAAAGGGTATTTAAATGACGAATAAATGTACAACAAAGCGAAGTTCATAACATTTGAAAACTAGAAATTTTCACCTCCGAATTATGGAAACCATATTTTCACAAGTAAACGAACTATGTAACATGGTAAACGGTAAAAGAATTACTGGCACAGAAACGTAATGGAAACGGTAAACTCTCAGTAAGCGAACTGTGAAATATGAATCGGCCGGAACTACTGTCATGGCGATGGAAAGAGTATGAGCTAGCCAGTACGCTTCTAAGTCTCTCTCAGAAAAGAAAAAAGGTTACAATATTAATTAATACAATAAAAACCAATGGTGTTACAACAATACATACGTTCTTGCATTATTTGTACCGGCCACGCAAAATTATAATATTGCGTGAACCTGCGAAGTGTTTCCACCCAGCAAAAAGTGTTTTCTCCGCGCGGATGAACGGTCGAAGGCGCAGACAGACGTTTGGGCGTCAATCAATTTTTCGGAATCAGAGGCCCAACATCACGTGAATCACAGAATGTTTTAAAGAAGTATTTTAAACAAATAGAAATATGTGTCTACTTCTTTATTCCACTTCATAATACCAGTTTTTTAGTCGAAAAATCGCCGATTTTTCCCCAAGAAAAGAACATTTAAAAGCAAACAATGTAAAGATAGTCACTTATTTACATTATATTCAGTGTTCATCTGATGCTTAGTGCTACTCTGGAATCTCTAACGAAGAAAGCCTTGATTGCGTCGTCCCAAATTGGAGCAGACAGTGCATAGTGTGTTGTGGGGATCCGAGGGTCACATTGTAATTTGTAAATCATCGATATTTTCGATCAGAAACATCGATTTATGATCATCAATGTTTTGTGTTCGAGGTTTTCTTCACATCGATGTATTTTTCCAGGAACAATTCCTTGTATAATATATAATATAACAATTCCTAGTTCTTCGAAAAACTCCTGGTTATCAAAAAAAATTCATGGTATAAATAAAATTTCATGTTACTAATTTCTTGTCAGCTGCTCAAAACCAACAGCCTCACTGTTGTGGACGCTCAACCGGAAATATTTCTTATGGTTATTTAATATGCTTATTTTTTGATGTTTGTAGAGAGTGCCCCATAATTATTATTATTGTTATTATTATTATTAATTTTATTATTATTATTATTATTTGCACAAAAATCAATTATGTATCATATGAAAAGTATTGAATTAAGTAATACTTAAAAATAAAAAGAGAACTTGCAAAATATCTCATTAACATAATATAAATAATTATTTTATGAGAGGAAAGAGTTCTATGGATTATTGGGGCTAGTTTTAATCTCGATTAAAAACACTTTTTGCATTCAGAAAGCGGCTCGAAATTTTCTAAAATTATATCAGATACGTGCTTTGGTTCGGTTTTTAATGCATTTAGTAGCATGAAAATTTTTTGCACTAACAAACTGACTGAATTGAGGTTGAATCAATTTGAAATAAACGACGCATTTTCTTTAACATTGAGTATAGTGTATATATGTTAAATAATAATTTAAGAAGCATAAAAATGTTCGTGTCGAAAAAATCTATTTTGCAATGTTTTGTGTTTTTTTATTAATTATATTTGTTATCTTTTTCGATGATTTTATGCGTAGTATCGCTACCTGCATTTTGAACCTTGTCTATACAGAATATTATTAAAAATTAGGATGATAGAGTGATTTACACAGAAAAAAAACATTTACTTATAATGTATCAAATTAGATCCCGGACTATTTAATTCGATGATTTATGAATAGAAGTGAATAAATGGAAGAATAGAAAAACACGTTTCCTATATTTATTTCCTTCTTTACATTCGATGATGATTTCTTTTAAACATTTTATTTATACGTGACCAAGCAATAAAATATAATTCTTTTCAGTACTGTAATGAAAATGGCAATAGGATGGGAACATAGCACCAGTTTTATCATATTTAAACATTAATATTTTAACCATCGATGGACATAAAAATTTTAAACATCAACATGGAAAATCTTTTGGCAACGTTTCGAAATATTCATGAATCGATGTTTGGGTAAAATTTGCCACCACTACCTATGAGGCTGCTCGACTGCAGGTCGCCAACGAGTTGTTCAGCGGAGCGCGAGAAATTTCCGGACCAGAGCCGCGTCCACACACACGCCCACGCCCACGCCCACGCCCACGCCCACGCCCACGCCGACATTCACGCGCCCACGCCCCCACACGCCTGGCCTCCGCGCTTGCCCACGCCTCACGTTTCCTCGCCTCGCCTCGCCCCGCCGGTGGGAGATACCTGGTTGGGGAAGAAACTAGCAAGCCGACGGGTAGGTCGGCGCCGGATCTCGCCATCCAGCGGGGGAAGTTGAGCGCAACCTCACGAGAAAAAAGGTACTACACTTACGTGATTAACGACCTACGCTGTTGATGTTTCCGGAATCACTACCTACCAACCAAGCAACCTTACTGGACCAATGACCCAAGCAGTTGACGCACCCAGAATCACTAATCAATTTAACAATCGACCCACCGCATCCCGCCTCGACATGCCACCCCAGTTACGTCCCGCCATGCCACGCAACGATTCGCCACGCCCAGCCATGCCACGCTTCGCTATTTCCCGCTACGCCACGCGACGGCACACAAACCCACATGAAGCACCACGCTATCGATCGTGAATATCTTTGCGCCTCCAAAACGGTTAGGCGATCTGGCGGGACCCCTCGGACACCAGAGCAAGAAGAGAAGAAAAATTATTACAAAAGAAAATGTTTTCTTCGAGCACAAGTTCGAAAGAGTTGGCGCGTATTAAGGAAATATAAATCGCAAAGAGATGTTGCAAAAGCGGATACGTAAAACAAAACAACAACTTTCACTTCTGGCTTTTGACAGAATGCAGATAATGTTCATACGTATAGAACCTACTGTTTCAAGTACACTTCTTTGTATACAAAATGAGTTTCCAAAGCTTTTATTTTATTTGTCACAGCGCCATTACACAATGCCCATACCATTTTGGACAGCCCATTCGTTACCTTTTTGGACGGACCAAGCGGTTAGACCACCCAGCCGGAGCGTTCGAGAAACATAGTAGCAGAATAAATATTAAATGAAAATGGTTATTTCCAGTGTCTTCGAAAAGAAAACGAGTGACAGGGAAATATAAATTTTAGAAGGAGAGAGGGGGAGAAACTACTGAGAAAAATCAACTATTACATCCAATACTTGAAAAAAAAACTTTTCCCCAGACTTCTATAACTGATAAAAAAAATATGACTGCTGACTTAACGCTAGGATAATAACGCTTGCAGTCGAAGAAAGACAGTAAGGAAAGAAAATGGTTATTTATGTTCAACATCAAAAAATAACAAGCATGCTGATAAAATAAAAATAAGAGAGAAATGAACGGCTGGGGAACTACTAGAACTATTTTTATCACTTGCATATTATATTTTCAGGAAATTCTCATACGTACAACGTTTTTGATAAATCCCTTTCTAAATACAAAAGATCTCATCTTTTCTACCATGTAATTTGCAGCTACCCCAAGGAACACTGCGATGGACACAAAATAGAATTTTCATAAAATTCGTACAAGTGTCGCCAACTTCGGAATTCGACACTGAATTTTACCGCGTAATTAAAAAAAAAACGCGGTATTCGCATTGATACGGACGTCACAGTTGACAGATGCCGGAACTCACCGAAGAGGCCACGCCCCCTAATCTTAAAAGTAAGTTTGAATACTTTAGACGCCGCAAAGGTGCATAAATTATATATCAAATTAAAGAGGAGATTTTAAATATTAATATGCAACCAAAAACTGAAAATCGAAAATTTCATGATTTTTTACCCTTCCGGAGCCCCTTAACTGTAAAAATAATAATCCTTAAAAGATGACGTGTAGAATGTTGTTTGCCCACTGCTAACCGCAACATCTGCATTCTCATCTGCTTGAATTGAATGTAATAGCGGCTCTAATTTCTTCTGTCAATAAACCGGCAGCCATAGGCGCGCGAAATATTCGTGGAGGAGCGAAATTGGCCCGAACGGCGGGGGAGAATGCCAAACGCAGCGAAGGTAAGCCGAATGTGTGTGGGGGGAGCATGGGGGCGTAACAAAGGTGAGTCGTGATAAGAGAGGGAGGGGCATGGAATGGGAAAGGAACGGGGCAGGGCAGGACCGGGCGGGGCGGGGCTAGGAGAAAAGGGAAAGGAGGAAGGTAGCAAGGAAGGGGAGGAGTTGGGTGGAAAGGGCCGGGACGGGGAGAGGGCTCGGGTAGGGGTGGAAAGGAGTATGGATGGGCAGGAATTATCAGGAGAGAACCGGACGGGGGAGGGGTGGAACAGGGACAGGATGGGACGTGATACGGGCAGGAGATGGGGGAACGACATGGGTAGGAGACGTAGGCGAGGCCGAAGAGGCGGGGGCAGGAAGAGGCCGAGCGGGAGGGGAGGGAAAGCAAGAGAGAGGGGGCGGGGCGGCGCGACCGCAAAGCGCGCAGCCCCTCCGCGGCGCCGGCGCCGGCGCCAGTGCGGCTTTAATCGCAAGCGGCGAAGGCAGAGCACAAGCGCAGGTGCAAACGAGCAGCGCGCGGCGAAGAGGCGCCGCCCCCCTCCGCCGCCCGCGACGCCCCCACCTGTCGCCGCCCCCGACGCCGCCGCCTCGGACGCTCTCAAAAGGGAGCATCGCCGCCCACGCTCCCGCCCGCCTCGCCACCTGCTCTTGTCCCTGCGCCCTGCGCAGCCACGCGTCCTCTCGTCTCGCAGCCCCCGCCGCGCCGCGCCTTTTGGAAGCCTCGCGCGCTTTTTCCTTTCATTTCGAAATTCCCGCACCGCGACCCACACGCATTAACAACACCTCGGCAAATATCAATTTGTTTTCGTGCTAGGAATCTTTATGAAATTGTGAGATGCTGGCATGTTTTGCAATTGACACCGAAATTGGGGCTACCTGGTTTGTTCCGTCTAGCATTTTGAATATAAGAAAGCACATTTATATTAACTTGTGGTAAGATCTTATACTAAAACAAACGAACGACATGGACCTTTCCACAGATGAACTCGGTTACAAGTTATACTTTTTGCGTGTTCTATCAAAAGCTTCTATTCTTTCTTGTATACTCCTAGACGTATAGACAACCTTCTGAAATGCTTCAGGAAAACCCGGCTTATTGGTAATCAAATGCAAAAAAGTTAATCTCGTTCTGCTATACATACTATGTCAGGGCAATGATACATGTTGGTATTAATTTATATATCTTATGCACATTTTCAGTAATAACATAGTTATGTTATTACTGAAAATTCTATAACGTATTGCATTAAAGAAAAGGTTATAAATGGAAAAAGAACATTTGGATGTGGATATGTTTATAGATTTTCTTAATAAATATAAGTTTCGGTAGTAGAATATAAAACACTGCCAAAGCTGAATTGCTTAACTACGCACCGTGAAGTGGCGTCGCCTCTATCCTCTTTCCCCCACCTTGACATCGCTTCTAGTTTAATCTACATACACGTCTAGCTAGATGGGAAAGTCAATGATATAAGGACAAACTGGTCTAGTCCACCTCAGCTGTGTATTAAGAGAAATGTGTTAGTTGGCAAACTTTAGTCTTGCGTGAAGCTGTTCTTCCCCAACCAATTTCGTCAACCCCGCCTGAATCCATGCCAATCCTTTCTTTAAAAGTGTCAATTCATTAACAACTTCAGGACTTCAAAAAGCGATAATGAGCCTTTCTGCTCTGTCACCTCTCATTTATATATATTTCCACCCTTGAAACCATTACATCCCAGGTTCCTGTGACATCGATTTTAATGAAAAAGGCATTAATATAGCAATGCCAGTTTCCTATCAGGCACATTGATAAAAATTTGTCTATAGCTCTGTCCCCATGCGTGACGTACTCACACTATCAACGAAATCGTGCATGCATACATATGTACACGCATGTACGCACATACACCCATATAGACATACACACACGACAATAAAGAGGTACTTCGACACGCAAATTAACCATTTCTCACATTATTATGTAACTCTTTTTTCACGATTCCGTAATGGAATGTTTTTAGTTTTTGCCCAGACAACGAAATTTACGTATTCAGCCGGACCATTGCAACTCGCAACTTGTATTCACTTCTAACTTCCTTGTACAGGCACATTCATAGCAACGCATTCTATAACGACGATGAAAGAGCAACAGCTGAATAAAAAGAAATGAAAGAGGGGGATGACGGTACATTAAGCCCATCAGCAGCTTCCAAGAACATGATATTACAGAAACAGAAAACATGCAAACGCCACTGAACAGCAGAACAAGCGCCAACTAGAACAAACTGGGACTTTCAGATAAACATCAACATTTAAGTCTCGACTGTGGATATATTTCTTTATTTATTTTACGTCAAAAACAGTTAAAAACTGTGTTTGACGTGCTGCGGGGAGAAGTGAATTCTGTGCACGTTTTCATAATTCTGTGATTCTTACCCTAAGCTTGAATTTTGAATACAGAAAGAAATGAGAGTTTTTGCATGATTGTTAACAAAAAATATTTGCTCCGATGTAATAAAATCTATTTTCAAGGGTAAATCAGCTATAAATTTGGGTTCTTATCCCTCATCATGTCCTTCGTCTAGAAATAATATTTCCTGCCGCAAGAACATGGAGAACGATAATTTGAATAAGTATATTTCCCACTAAATTCTAGAAGACGTGCACAGATAATGATCAAACATCAGGCTATGTTTCTTCAAAAAATTTCTAGACAGCCTAGAATGCCCGATTTAGTTGAAAGAACCGTTCTTTTTCTCTCGAGTGGAACAAGAGGACACGCGAAACAATACGCAATGGTTTACACATGTTATAGTTAGAGTGCACAGATTCGATTTCTCCCCATAGTACGTCCCTCCATCATAGTTGTTAACGTTTTGACATTAAAAAATAAACATTTCACTCGCTTTTTCTCTACCATCAGAGACATTTCTCCATGCTCATAGTGATTATTATGAATTTTTTTTCTAAAAATATGTTCACGTTTTCTTCTTTTTATTGTGAATTTAGTAACAAAAATATTTTCAGTTATTACTGTAACCTGCCTAGAAATGAGAGGAACAACGGAACATGTGAGCAGTTCTTCCTACGTGATGAGCAGATGCAGTATAATCTTAAATTTGTTTCATTGTCTCTTCTTCACAATTCGCTCAGGGGCACTTGTCACACTGTTAGGCTGATGCTTCAATTAAAGAAATGAAACAATACAGTTTCATTATTAGCTGAAAGTGTGTTGCCAGTTTGCCATACACCCACACACACATTGATTTTATACTACCTAACACAAAACTGAAAAACAAAACTAGACGCCACCAAAGCTGACAAGATAACATTACAATTATCCTCAGTTAATTAGATTACGATAGTTTTTAAATTGATGAACAAGAACACAAATAATAACAATAAGCCATCAACTGATGGCACTGCAGTGCCTCTGACCGGGAGGTCCCGGGATTTGAGTCCCGACCGTGGCAGGATTTTCGACACGAACCACATAGCTGGGTCAAGTTCTGCCGCTGTCTGGAGAATTCTAGTGGCCGGTTGCTCTAATCGGTAGTTTTCCGTGGTTTCTCCGATCAATACAAGGCGAACGCCGGAGTATTACCCTTCCAAACGAGCCGCGGACGGCGCGCGATGTTTCCCTCCCATTCCTTGTCCTATCCTCATTCCTTACACACTTACTCTTACATACATTATACTACTAAAAACGCCTGGAGACCGGTCGGGAGCTTAGAGCTTGTCACGGCTATGGCGGTGTCCCGTTGGTGGGAGATACCTGCTTGGAGAAAACCCCGCTAGCCGATGTTATGTCCGCGCGGGGCAAGATCACTGCCATCCCTCGAGTATAAAAGCATACACTATACTTACGGTACAAATGGCCTTAGCAGTTGATGCACCCGGCATCACTAGTAAACAATCAATCAACCAACCAATAAAGCAATTATGGTCGGAATGTATTTACCATCTAAATCACTGCATTCCGTGATGATAATTATAAGAATCACGCTAAATCTCAATGAACTGGCGAACAACAGTTCTCTGAAGGCTTCTTGCTGGCTCCCTTCTCATCATATTCATGTTAGTATCCCATAATTCCAATAATCCAAACATCACCTTCTCTTACAGAAAAAAGCAAGAAAAACTAAAAAAAGTCAAAATTGGGAAAATTACGAATTTAATAGATATGAAATGCGTGTTTTAAACATGTACTTGTAACGAGACAGGTATCTCACATTACTAACGCATCATATCTATCATTCGAATTATAATTATTCAACTATCATTATAATCCACCTCTCCTGGTCATGTCCTTCACACAGTCTGAGGAAGCGGCATACCGCTATTTAAGTCTCATATCCGGGGAAAGAAAGGTAATGAAAACGTGAAATTCCTTCCTTGTCTATGCTCAAAAATAACATTGGCACTCGACATAAAAGTAGTCAGTAAACGCTAATGCGAAGTATGTGTGACTTTTGTTGACTGACATGAGTGAAGGATGGAGGTGACGGAGATGGATGATGAGGACCGTTAGCGGGTACGAGTACGGGTAGCGGGCATGGAGTAGCGGGGTGTATTCGCCCCTCCGCACCTCGTAAACTGTTGGAGGAGTAATTCTACAACGAATTAAGCATTGTGCAGAATAAATCGCATTTGTTTGAGGATGAACGAAATCCCTTCAAAGCATCTCAATTGCTCATACCACAACTGTGTCATTAGTCATTACTCACATATGAACCAATCACATTCAGTACTTGACACACTAGTAGCTTATGTGATTATCATTGGAAAAGAAGTTATAAAGAAGAATTTTATTTTTCTATCGGTTTTCCTTTCCTTGTTCATCTTGTTTTGTCATCACCGAATTGTTTGTATACGATATATCCACAAAATTTACCCGTGTTCTGTAATGACATTTCAGATATAACAATTTATTACTCCTTGTACTGTGGAGTAGATTAGAAAGATATATCAGAGTGTAGAAGGATCAAAAATACCCTCAAAAATAAAACAGGACTACAAAAAGTTTGGAATTTTATGAAACTGTAGTTGACGAGAAGGCGTAAGTAAGCATTAAACACGAAAGGGTTAAAGAATCATAATCAGAGATGACATTCTAGCGATTAGAAATGACAATTACCAAGCGGAATCGCATTCTCCAAGAACCAAATAAAACTGATCATATCAGTGGCGTAGCTGAAGTTGGAAACACACCGTGCAAATCTAATGGTCTCACCCCCCTAAATTAAATATAAAAATATACTTCTGAATAGTTTATACATTATTTAATAAAAATACAAATTTATTTGCACGATATTAGAGATAATTTGTATAGGTTAACGATAAAATAAAGTAATCGCCGAAATCGAGAATCGCTCTTGGGCCACTGAAGAATTGTGGCTCACTGCTTATAGTTTCGCTTTTTACTTTACATTATTTTTCTTTGCTTTCTTAGCTTATATGATATAATATGTGATTTAACTATTAAATTAACATGTATATATAATTTTTAAATAAGCCATTAAAATTATATAATTCATGATTCGAACTACAAAATTTTATAATTGATGTCACCCATAAAATGGTGTCACCCGGGGCGCTCCGCCCCCCTGCCACCCCCTAGCTACGCCACTGGATCATACATATTTTCAACCTCAACATTCCTCATTGTCAACAATGTGCGAATGTCAGCAATATGATCCGTTTGCCAAGAGACAAAAATATCATGCCACATTCTCGATTTCTCACCTAAAGGGAGGGAATCATGTTGCTCACCGAATAATGATTTTGTGTCAGCAATCAGTATCATGAATACCAACGTTCTAAATCATCAAATATTTTCATTGTAAACGGCATGTGACCAAAAGGCCAATTACAATCCATACACATGTGTATACTTCGTACGTACATGTTCGAAAGTTAGATATATTGCGCACACATTACAAAGAAAAAAATATTTTAAGTGATTAAAAATGTCTAAATAACTCTAAATACAAATTTTGTATTTAGACATTACACATATTTCTCGTAAAGGGCAATTGGCCTCGGTGCTCTTAGATCCCGTTGTTCCCAGTCGGTCATCCAACCAGGAACACACTATGTCCCGAATTCGCTAAACATACGTGACTTCACATAAGTTAATAAATTCGGCTAGCGGCGCCGGTTTTGCGGCCATGGCCTTTCAGTAGAACCATCCCAGCATTCGCCTGGGCCACCAAAGGAAAGCACAAAACGCCGGTCAGGATGGCTGGCACGGAGATTTATCTCAGGCTTCCCGAATGCGAAGAGAGCGCTATGCCCTGAGCCACTTCGGTCGTACTTTTGTTGTTATTATTAAACAATAAAAAATTGAATCAATGTACAAACGTTATACAAGTATGATGCAATGCAAAAAGGAAGAGGGAAATGTAGACAAGAGATCGTGCACTTACGATGGCGCAGTGGATTATTCAGGTAGTTGGTGCGGCTACTTATGGAAGGAAAGGGGGCGAGTCGCACAAAACCACGCCCGCTCCGCGGTCTGCGCGGATCGGGGGGCGGAGCGGGGGAGCAGGAGGGGGCGGGGCGCGCCAACCCATCCGCTATGCGCCACACGCCCACGCGCGCTGTTTACCTCACCCGCATGCGCTCGCGCGCGCGCAAGACGAGAATTTCCCTCCCGAATAAAAAAACGCCGCTCAAGCCCAAGCTGCAGACAGGGATTAATGCGTCCCTATCAAAATATGCCGCGCGTAGGGCGCTCAGCTTCCCTCTCGCCTCGTCCAACACCCCCTCCTCCCTGCCTCCGTCCCCCACCCGCATGGCCCAACATGCAGCCGGAGAGAAAGAGACAGGCAAACGGGCGCGCGGAGCGAGAGGACGGAGCACGGGCGCGGGGCCGGAAGCGGGGCGAGGCGAGGCGGGGCGGGGCCGCAGCAACGCGGTGCTGGCGCTAACTTCGTTACCGCCGATTGGCCTGAACGAATGTTCCCGTTCGGTTGGGGCGTGCGAGAGCGGAGGCGGGGCGGGGCGGGGCGGGGCGAGGACGGAGCGGAATAGAGGGGGCGGGGTGAGGCGGGGCGGGGCGGGGATCCGTCGGGCGGCCGACGGCCCGAAGCGCCGTCATGTAGCCAGACTCGCGGAGTCGGCCGCTGCGGAGGAGGCTGCGGCGCAGTCGGAGGTTCAGAGGGCAGGAGGGCGAGGAGGAGGAGGAGGAGGAAGAGGCGGCACCGAGTGGCGGCTGGGTGGAGCGGGTATGGGGCGGGGCGGGGCTGCACGGCGCGGAAGGCGACGCGGAGGCCGAAGGGCGAGGGCGACGCGAAAGAAAGGAGAGGAGCTCAAGGGGCGGCGCGGCGGCTGCATTGACGAAAGACACGCCGGTGTGTGTGGGGTGGGGGGGAAGGGAGAGGGAGCGAATAGGCCCGGTCGGCGTTTGAAGGGCGCTGGAGAGCGACGAGGGTGATGTGTGGGGGAGGGCAGCGCCCCGCCAGGGGGCGCAAGGCGTGGGCGGGGCGTGGCGGTAGCGCGCGGTTGAAGAGTGCAGCCGCGGAGTGAAGTGCGATGACACGGGGCCGGCGGGCGAGGCGGGGCAGGGCAGGGCAGGGCAGGGCAGCGCGAGATAGTCCCCATCGAAACCGGGCCGCGGTGGCGGTGGGGGCGGGGGTGGGGGCGGGGGTGGCGGCGGGGGCGGGGCGGGGGCGGAGGGGCGAAGGGCACGGGAGGGGGCAGCACGCACGCGCTTGTGGGCCCGTCTCCGCCCCCGACCCCCCGACTCCGCCGCCCCCTCAGAAAGATCCACTTCCGCCGAGGGGAAGACGGCAGGGGTGGGGGAAGGGGGACGACGAGGCAGGAGGAAACGAGATAAAAAGAACTGGATGCGCCGCGAAAAGGAGTTCCACTAAAAGGACGGAAGGGAAAGGAAACAATAAAAACTATTCGCAGGGCGCGGAAATGGTGCCGGTAACAAGCGATGCTCTGCGTGGACAAATAGTGTGTTCACGCTGACGAAATGATGCAAAAATAACTATGAAGTAGCCTCGAAGCTACAACAAGATTTCAAGAGCATCACCATGCACTTTTCCGAAATCATGTCTGCCTCTTTATCCATATTAACCTTAATCGTAAAACAGTTTTCATCTTTAAAGACTCGATTATCTGATATCATTCCTCTATAATATTCTTATTAATATCGATATGTCCGTATTATTTTTGCGTCAATAATCATTTGAATAGGAGAAGCAAAACTGTCTTCGGAACTACAAGGGGAAAGCTTGTGTTGGTCATGATGATGCCATTTCTTCGAAAAGAAATTTGGAGATGACCACTGTTTAGAAATTATCAGAGAAAGTATATACTGACTATACGAAATGTCGGAGGTTCTTGAAACACTGCCTTACAATAGAATGTAATATCGACATAAAAACATGCTGTAATATCATGGACACTCTATAATGAATGTATCAGGTACAACATGCGAGATATTAGAAGCCAAGCGCAAGAATATGCGGACAGAATAATATAACATTGAGAGTCGTGCGATCATAATACTTAGCGTGTCACTTTCTCCGTTTCTCCACAGTCATCTCTCTCGTACGAGAAAGACTTCCCTTAATATTGCTATTCTGGCTGCCTCAGCCAGCGTGTGTGGCTACCCGAGCCACCTGATGCAGAGTATGGTGACGCACGTGACTCAGAAATCAGAGGGCAATTTTTGAATGTCTGTACTGTATTTTTATTAGATGGCTCTATAAACGTTTGGTGTTTCGTTGACCCACTCATCCCGGCTCTCCGTAAATCTCCTGCTCCTGGGAGACCTTTGTGTAAAAGATATAATAGTAGTATATAAAATATAATTATTGTTATTATATATCTGTTGCTCTTACTACAAAAGGTTGGGTCTACAAGTGTCACGTGTGTAGTTCTCTCTCTTTTCACAACGTAACTCGAAGTTTGTGAAAAATGTAACTCGGTGACTAAATCCGTAGCAATTTCCGGCATTTACAACACTTTTCCAAAATTCGATTGAAAATGATTCTAAAGTAAATTTGCCAATGATAATGATGATAGTGGTGATGATGATGATAGTAGTAATAATAATAATAATAATAATAATAATAATAATAATAATAATGGCCGTTAATTTTAATAACCGGATATTTCATACATGGTTTATCTTACGACTGCACACGAATCAAAAGAACAACGTATTTTATTCAGCGTTATGAGTGCTGCTGACTTTTTTTTCTATTCCGGGACTCGGCCCAGCATACATTTAATTATGGAAAACGACATGTACACCCGTGGAAAGATAATATGAGCGGCTTGGCTTTGTTTCTGAACACGTTAGCCGCTCTTTTTATCTTACCACGAGAGCACAATGAGAATAAATATGTAATGAGAATTTCCGCGACAGTTTTACCTGAAACAAACTTCTGAATTGAAACACTAAGAGTAAATGAAACATTAAGCAGTGAAGAACTTTTACACGTTTAGTGTCCTATGTGAGGGTATAGATACTACATTCGTAAATATTTCTTTCCGTGTGTGCAGAATTTAAATGTGAAAATAAGAAAATTGTCTTCAATTTGCAACGAAAAGAATTGAGTAACGTCGATCTAAATAGAAGTCGTTCTCAACCTGTCAAAATTGAAACTATCAAAGTGATTCCAGAACAAAATTAATTGTGCTAGTATATTATATTTCAGTGACAAATGTTTCTCTTCTCACGAATACAATTTCTCATGAACAATGTGGATAAAATTACTTTTATTTTATGCCGTGTTTGCTAATTTAATCTATTCTATTGCACGATTATAAAAACGAAAATTAAATGATGATAAGAAGAAGAATTGTTCGTTAATTAGTCATTATATTCAGCAGTTAAAAATTTTACTTTATTCTTGCCGAAGCTTCTCTGAAGTTCCAGTAGGTTTTTGATACTCATTTCTATTTCGTTTCCGTCTCTTTCCTTTTACTTCCAGTCTACAATGTACTTACGTAGTAAAAGGATAGTACTGTAATGCAGCGCGGAAAGTGGCGATTTTTCACCAAAAAATCTTGTACTGTGAGGCCCTTACATTGAAAAAGTAGTGGTCCTAAAACAGCTCGTACTTTCTCGCCCGTATTTTCACCCGAAATTACACGAAAAATACTCAAATTTTCGAAAAATTGTACATGACTATTTCAAAATCGAATTTTAAAAACAGATTTCATTAAATGATAAAAGTTCCTTCATCTTTTAGCTGTAGGAAAATTTCGAAAAAATTTGAACTTTTGCAATTTTGGAAATATCAGGATTTTCAACAAACATAAGACCTCCATTCAGACTAACAAGAAAATTTTATAAAACAAAATTGGGCAATTTTTTTGAAATTTTGGAAAATACACCAGGGGCTTCATGTAAAGTGCCCCACCCCAATTAAATACATCGGTTTCAAATTCAATGGGCCGAGACATCAGCCAAATCGACTGGGGGATATCAATTTTGAAGAAAATAAGCTAAACGGTTTAGTCGCTAGCGTTATTCACAGACGGACGGACGGACGGACAGACAGACATTTTGCTGTTATTCGATTTTTCGGTATCAAGGACCCACAAAACATGGATTCTGGCTACACCATGTGATACAGGATATTTTTCTCAATTTAGCAACTGGATTTATCCACTTTTTGTTATTAGGGCCCTGTAATAAGTGTTTTTCTGCCGAAAATTCGCTGTTTTCGCGTAGCATTACATAACTTTCTCTCTACTCCATAGCGAGAAAGTAAACTAGTGGTGCTAAAACAGCATGTACTTGTTCGCCCATACCTTCAAGCGAAATTACGGGAAAAGTACTCAAATTTTCGAAAAATTGCATATGACATTATTACAAAATCTATCTTTAAAAAAACAGATTTTTTAAGGAAAAATCTCTATCTTCATAATTGTAGTTGTCGGAAGTCACCGACAACATTTTGAATTTTTCCAATTGTGGAAAAATCAGTTTTCTACTAATATGAGGCCTGCACATTCTCTTAAACGTCCATTCACATAATCCATCAACGAAAATTAATCAAAAACGATGGAGCCATTTTTTTTTTAATTTGGAAAATGTCCTCCCGGCTTCATCTGAAGAACCCCCACAAAAATTAAAATAACGGTTTCGAATTCAAGGCGCCGCGACATCAACCAGATCGATAGGGGCATATCAATTTTTGAGAAAGCCGGCTGAACGGTTTAGCTGCTAGTGTTGTTCACAGATGCACAAAACTTGGGTTCTGGCTACACCACGTGTTAGAAGATTTTTTCTCCAAATTTTGCAACTTGATTTATCTCCTTTTTTGTTACCAAGACCCTGTAATAAGAGTTTTCTGCTGAAAATTCACCATAATTTTGCTTAATTCGAAGTGAATTTAGGGCATTTTTCTAATTCTACGAACGGATCTAAATCTTTTTTCTCCAACATAGGAAAGCACGCTTATATAAATGGAGCAGGTCATATTTTCAGGAAACACACAATATTTTCGAAAACTCAAAAAATAATTGGCTAACCACTTGATAAATAGTTTGAGTTAATGAGATCTATTCTTAAAAAATGGACCTTGAAATAAGGCCATGTACAATTTTTTGAAAATAGGAATACTTGTCTCAATTCTCTACTTTTGAAGCAAATTATTGCTTCAATTTTAAATAAAAACTAATATTTTCTCAAAAACCGCTTCAATTTTTTCTTTATTATTTTTTATCGATTAGTGCAAAGTATGATTATAAAAGTGACACAGCTTTTATTTTCGTGGATCTCCCAGAATTTTCAAAACTTACAGAAGTTAGAAGTAATGCGGAGAAGTTAGTACGTTTGGAACACCACTTGTTATCTATTGAAAATATACTGACATGATGTCTTTCGTGTTTTCTAGTCATTAAAATGTATGTCCTCCTCTCGAAACGACATATACAGTGAAATAATCTAAGGGAAAGAGTAGTCTGTTGAGCTGTGAAACTAAATACGTTCGTTTTCATTCATTTTCCCCAAAGGACTCTCCCGGCGCTACCTCACCGCTTATTTTTACGCGCAAAATAATACACAAAAATTACTGCGCATCGCCCGCGTGCCAGCGGCCGCAAGAATGCGGCGTGCGGACAGTCCTCACGGAGGCAACGAGTCGCGGGGCGGCGCCTTTGAAGTCGACACCATCGCCGGCAGGTGGCGCGGCCCGGAGAATACGCCTCTTCGTCGCCGCGACTGCTTTGCTCTTTCCGCCGTGCCCCGCCCCCGTCGCCGCGCCGCCCCTCCCGCTCAGATCTTGTTTATCCCGACGCGCGCGGCAGAAAAGAGGCAGAGACGGCGGCGGCGGCGGCGGCGGCGGCGGCGGAAGCGGCGGCGGCAGCGGCAGCGGCAGCGGCAGCCGGCAGCCGGGAGCCCGGCGCCCGGAGCCGCGTCGCGCTCTGATTGGAGCTGACGTCCGCGAACGTACCTTAAGCCGATGAGGCGCGCCGGAAAAAGCCCACGCTCGGTAACCGGACGCGTGGCGCGGGAGGGCAGGGGAGACGATGGGGGCAGAGAGTGAACGGAAGCGCTCTTGCACCGCGCGGCTCTTTCCGCCCCGCCCCCACCTCCCTCCCCACCGCCGTCGCGCGCGGAGAAGAAAAAAAGCCGGAGACGCGACAGACCGCCGCGACGGCGACGGGTGCCGGGCGACGGGCAGTAGATACCGCGGTCGCGACGCGAAGGCGGAGGAGGAGGTGAAGGCAACGGCGGCGCAGGCAGAGGAAGCGGAGGCACATGAGGAGGAGGTGGAGTTGTCCTCGTCGATGCGACCCGCCCCTCCGCCGCGTCCACTGCAAAGATTTAAGGAGAACGCGTCGATGGGCCCTGGATTTAGGTGTCCTGAACCCCGGCACAGGAAGGAGAGGCACAGGCATCGCCTGGGTCGGTGCTCACGCGTTAAGAGAGAAAACGGACGAGAACGGAATAGGTAAAAAAATAAGAACAGCGATACACGGCGCGAAGCGAAAGTGCAAATCAAAGCGGGTAAGGACGAGTGTAATGAATAGGACACAGTTTGCAAAAGGCGGCATCGAACGAAACGGAAGCAAACAGAAGCGCGAACGCGCTCTCAAAGCAGTTACGGAGAAACGCTGTGGAAAAGAAGCGAGGACGGTAATACATCGCCCGAGGAATAGAAGCGAGCGGGAGCGGAGCCGCGGCGCGGGAGAGGACAGAGGGGGGGCGTCGGGGGAGGACGGCGCGCGTCGCAGGGGGCACGCAGGGTGGGGGAAGGGGGCGGCGGGGGCGGAGGGCGCTGCGATTAGTATGCAGCGTGGCGGCGCGCCTCCCGCGTCGCGCCGAGCTGCGAGACGAAGAAAAATGAATTATACCACTACTCGGGCCGGGGAATATTTTACTTATTTAATCGCGGCGGGGAAACGCCCGGGTGATTTCCATTAGACGAAGCAGCAGCAGCAGCGGAGGCGGCGGCAGTGGAGAGGTGAGCGGGGTCGTCGGCTTCGGCTTCGTCGTCGCCGCTCCCAATCCCTCTCGCAGCGCGGCTTTGCGGCTCCGCGCTCGCGCCCCGCCCGCGCCGATACAGTGCGACGCCGCCAATGCCCCATAGACGGAAGATGCACAAAGTCCAGCACGTCACCACGGAGTCCGTGACGCCAACGCAGCAGATTTATAAGGCTCCCGACCGCTTGTATCGGGGAGATGGCTCAGGGCATCAACTGATGTCACTGCAGTCCCTCTGACCGGGAGGTCCTAGGTTTGAGTCCCTACGGTGGCAGGATTTCCGACACTAGCTTGTAAGCTAGGTCGAATTTAGTTGCGGTCTGAGGGAGAATCCTAGCAGCCGGCTGCTCTGATTGGGAGTTTTTCGTTGTTTCTCCAATCAATACCAGGCGAATGCCTGAGCAGTACCCTAAAAAACGAGCCACGGTCCGCGCGCGATTTTGCATATCTCTTCCTTGTTTTATCCTCTCCCCATACACACACTTACACTAACATGAACTACACTACCACACATGCCGGGAGACCGGCCAGGGACTTAGAGCTTGTCCTGGCTGGAGCGGCGCCCTGCTGGTGGTAGATACCTGGTTGGGGAAAATCCCGCTAGTCAACGGTAAATCGGGGCCGGTTCTCGCCGTACAGTGGGGGAAGACCACCGCCACCTCCCGAGCAAAAACACGCACTACAACTACAGTACTAATGGCCATACTAGTTGACGCGCCCGGAATCACTAACAATCAATCTACCAGACCGCTTGCGCTCAAAAACACTTTGGAGACAATGCTGACTCGTTATCGCTCCCACATTTCCTAATGGAGGCCCTTTCTATCGATCTACGCGATTTACTCGTACATTAAAGAGCCCTAATTTGGGCAAAACATAAATCATAAAAATAATTATCATAAAAAGAGCAGTCAAAAAGTCTAATAACTCACTAGTGAGTGCGTGATGACACCATAGCAGATGCGTATGGTTCCAGAACACTTGGGCGTTGGATAACGCTCCCAGATTTCCTAGTTGAGTGTCTGGTTAGCAACCTATGCGATTTCATCAAATAAACTAAGTTTGGGCGAAACAATTCATAGAAATCATTCTCGTAGAAATAAAATTCACAAAGTCCATTACGTTACCAGCGAGTCCGTGACGCCACCATAGCAGATGTATAAGGTTCCAGAAAGCCTGGGCGAGAAAACACTTTAGGGAGAAAGTTGACACGGTGTCGCTCCAGCATTTCCTGGTGGAAGCTCTCAATATTGACCTACTCGATTGACACCAAGGAGTGTAAGTTTGTGCAAAATATAAATCATAGAAGTAATTCTCATGGAAGGAAGTTTCACAAAGTCGGTCGCGTCCACAGCGAGACCAAGACGGCACTAATTCAGTTACGTTAGACCTGATTTATACGCTTTGTTTTAGCCACAAATTCGGATTTCGAGAAGTCACTTCGCACAGCCACGCGTTCGCTTAAACTCTGGAATCTTTCGTCATAGTGAAGCGTGTAAGTCGCATTCAAAATATTTTCATGGTAAAATACTTTTAGGAACTCCGTATCGCTGCGAGATTTCCTAGTCGGAAGCCAAGGGCGACGATCGGCCTACATGATTTACATCAAACAACTTTGAATCTGGGAAAAGCATAATTTCCAACAGTTTTGTGCCAAAACCCCTTCCAGAAAATAACGAGAAGAGAATGGAACAGTTGAGCTACAAAACTATTTTAACCATTTCCTTCAATCTTTGGCAAGTTAGAAATCAAAATTTGTTTTTCAGTGTAATTCGTTGTTTAAACGAACGTCAGGGAGCCCTCCATATACTTCAGAAGTTCCAAAAATGCAACTTTCAACATTGATATCACATAATATGCAAATACGCTGATGTCTCGGCAACACATATTGGCGCACCGCTGGTTGCATTTCTTCATTGAGCCTGGAATCTTCCAATTGCCTTGCCTATTTATTTACGAATCTCTACTTTTCCTCAAAACTGAATTACTTGAGAGAGGAACATGTTTTCAAGCAATATACATATTTATCATTACGATACACGTCGTAGGAATCATATTTATCAGGTGTCAATATCAACATTCACTTCAAGACTTCCGCATTTAATACATGCACGATACTTTACAAACATTGCCACAAGACAAACTATTATAATCGATACACACGTTTAACTGTCTCACTTTAGAAAATGTAAGAGGAAGAACAAGATTTATCCGCGTTTTCGTTAGCAGGACCAAACAAAAAGAGTTTATCTATCGAATAATTGCCAATTTCTGCCGCCCTACTACAATACATTCTGTTCACTACATAAGTAGTGAACGAAAAAATTATATCTGTAGTTGTTTACCAATGTAAATAAGTTTTTATAACATCGCAGCGAAAATGTCTAGTTTTTAACTATTGTTAATATCTTATTGCTGGTAATTTGATTCATTATTCAAATTTCTATTTTATAATACTGCAAGTATTATAAAATAAGTAATTAAGGTACATGTGGTAAGGAAGACAAACGAATGACGACAAAACGTCTTTGTACAACGCCAGTGGTTAAACCGTTCAGCCGATTTTCTTCAAACTGGATATTTCATTGTCGATATAACTGATGTCGCGGCCCCTTGAATTTGAAACCGGTATTTTAATTTTGGGAGTACTTCACATGAAGCCTCTGGAACATTTTTCAAATTTAAAAAAAAATGCTGTATCTTTTTAAATTTTCTTCTTGATTAAATTTTCTTCTTGTGTGAAGAACGTTTAAGATAATGGCGCGGGTCTCATGTTCGTTGAAAACCTTGGTTTTTCGAAAATCTCAAAAGTTCACAATTTTTTCGGAGTCTTCCTACGACTAAAAATTAAAGATAGAGATCTTTTGCCTTCATGAAATAGGTTCCTTAAAGATATATTTTGAAATAAGGCCATGTACAATTTTTCAAAAATTTGATTACTTTTTCTATAATTTTGCGTGAAAGTACCGGGGAAAAAGTACGTGCTGTTTTAGCACCGCTAGTTTTGTACTCTATGGGGTGTTAGTGGTGGTAATTTAGTTATTTTCTCAGCCTTGCCATCAATTCTCGGTGCTCTCGCGGTTCTCTGTGCCCTCGCCGAAGTGAGTCGCTTTCTCCACGTGAGGAATCATACGGGATAAGAGACAAAATTTTTAGCTAAATTGTGGATTGATACAGTTTTGACAACACGGAAGGAAGTATTTTTTTAAAGTTTTGCCGAAAACGCTCTTTTCTACATTTATTCATAATTCAACTTACAACAGTATAAAAATCCAGAAGGAGTATTTCGGAGTTCAAGAACTTTGTTCACAGTTAGTACGTTTCTTTCAATATATTTTGAAGCTAAATAAATACAAAATAAACATCTGTACTTCAGTTGACCTATACAATGATGTTCTACAGTGATTGCTACTGAATGCGACGTAGTTGCTGAAAAGCAATCTGCGACACTTTTATTGTTTCTACAACATATTTCAGTCATGTGTTTGCCCAAAGGAAAATAATTTCCTTTACAATATAATATATTTACGAAATGATAAGTAGCTACAATTTCTGTTCTTGGCATTCGAGATTATGTTTTGATTTCCATTTCGTACTCAGTACCTACGGAATGATAAATCCATTTTCCATAGTTTGAAGAAAACAAATACGGGTCGTTTATACCGCTGAAAATTTTAGATTAACTTATTTTCAGAATTAATTATTTAAATATTCTAGTATTGTACACAATGAAATTGTATGCCACGGTCCAAGTTTAAATGAAAATGAACCCAAAATAGCTTACTTCTTCTGGTTCCTTGGAGGTGATTTTTGAACCAATCACGTTCAGCCTGTGGCTTCTTGAAGGCATTCAAAACAATCAACTTAAACATGACTTTTTCAGCAAGGATGAATACAAACGATTTAAATATATAAAAGGATGGGAATTTTGTCATTCTACGGTGCACATGGGACCCGTTATAGATCTTGTCTATTTGAATGTGTCTATATCACCTTCACTTTGGATGGCCTCATATGTTGCAGTTCTAAGCCAAATGTGCTAAGTACCAAAATGTTTGAAACGAAGATTTTTACGTATAAATATCATACAAATTAGTGTCAATATACAGTTAAAATACCAATGTGCCAATTAGCTCTCTTGGCTTTGCAAAGCCTTATGTACTCTGAATGGAAATTGTCAATTCAACCTTTCATGTTCACCACCCTTTCATCGAAATAATAGGCAACACTTTCATCGAAATAATAGGCAGCAGCGTTTCTTAAAAAGAAAACAAGAAAATTAAGTTTAGCAGTGCCTAAGTGACATTTGTTCTCTTTCTGAGTATATTTTATTAAACAAGCTTATAGATTTACAATTTATTTTCTTGTAGTACACGATAGATATTTGTAAATTGCAGAAAATATATAAAAAATACAAATGCCATGGTTTTGTGCAAACTTGAAATATCAAAATGCAGGAAAAATATTGACTACATATGCTTGCAAACGTGTGAACAAGATTCATATTAAGCAAAGTAGAAATGAAAGGATACATTAAATGATACTTGATATATTTTTTCACGATAGTTATAAATTCTGATTAAGTGGTAATTTATTCGCGACATGTATTACTATTTTTAATACTAATGTGGTATACTGTTATTGTGATATTTAACTAATGATGATGTATAATGTTAATAAAGTTGAAAGATACAACTTGTGGTTCGTTGCTTCGAAACAAAGTCACTTCCAGTCAAAGACATTTGGTTATAATGATCCATCATCCATGAACAAGCTCCAGTTCCAGTGATAAATATCTAACACGACATCATTTTGTCCCCATTATGAAATACAGCATTCATGACTGGTTGAAGAAAAAAGAAACCTCCCAACAAAAAAATGCATATTTTCTATTCAGTATTGCCAAGAGGAGAATCATACGACGATGACAGCTAACAACGCTGCTGAAAGAAGAATTTTCGACACAAAACAAGCTACATTTCTGCACGAATTATATGGGAACTGCACTGGGATTTCGATGACTCAATTTTCGCTAATTGTGCCGCAACGCAACTCAGGCACTCACAAGCAAAAAGAGGAAAGCAAGCCTCTCCTGCGGCGGGGGTGGGAATGGCGGCACAGGGTGGAGTGGAGCACAGCGCAGTGCGTGAGAAAGAGTAAAGATGAAAGAAGATTAGGCCGCGTAAACAACAAGTTCTGAAAAGAATTTATCTGCCGCTTTCTACATTCGCGCAAAGTTTCGACGCTGGTTCTTCCGAGAAAATATTTCCTCCGCGGGTCCTATTCGCCGGTGAATAATGCGAGTGAATTTAAACAGGCGCGCGTTCTCCTCCAGCTGCTTGTAGCGCTGCGATAGCTCAGCGACAATATCGTTTCTTCTGCAGCATTTTTGGCCGAGTGGTCCTAAGATTCCCCACGGTGGCGTAATTTTGACTCTATCTAATAGGTTGAAACATCTTAAAGGAGAATTCTAGCAGTCGGCTGCTGTGATCGGGAGTTTCTCACGTTTTCTCCAATCTATACAAGATGAATGCTGGAGCAGTACCCTAACAAATGGGTCACACGCTAGCTTGCCTTCCTCATCCTTGTCCTCGCATCTTCCCCTACACACACACACACTTTTATGCAGTCTACTACCATGCTTTTCGGCGACCAGTCACGAACTTAGAGCTTGTCG
This sequence comes from Teleogryllus occipitalis, assembly GCA_011170035.1. Classification (NCBI taxonomy): domain Eukaryota; kingdom Metazoa; phylum Arthropoda; class Insecta; order Orthoptera; family Gryllidae; genus Teleogryllus; species Teleogryllus occipitalis. Next base: position 134,546 of record BLKR01002793.1, read on the forward strand.
TGGGTTGGGCGGTGCCCTGCTGGAGGAGTTACTTGAAGAAAGAAATTCCGTAAGCTGTTGTGCAGATCTGCGCCCAAACTCACGTTCCAGTGGAGAAGTAACACCGTACTAACAAGACTAACAACTATACGTGACACATCCCAAGAGTAGTTATGTGGTTGCGCAGTCAATTAAGTAGACGAACCTGGAAACATTTGACTTGCGATACGCAACATTCATTTTAACATTCTTTACACATGAGATATACAAATGTTCCGCGTATTGAGTTCGCGAGTAAATAAATCAGGACAAATAAATGTTTGATAAGTCAACAAAAATAAAGTAATAATTAACAAAAAATGTTTTTTTATTGTAACTGTTAGGATACAATCGACTATCTTTTTTGTAGAAAAAAAAACTTATTCAGTCAATGTGGTTATTCACATGTAGTTACATACTTGCTAATCTTAAATATGAAATTTCATTTCGTGCCCTCCGTCTGGATTAAATCAGCAAATGTCTTCACGAATGGATATTTATTTTATATTCGTGCTTGGTAAGTGGAGTTCTTAGCAACTTTGAATGGTGTTAAGGCTAAGATTTGAGATAGATAATGATAAAAGTTGCTGGCTAGAATGTCATGTATTTATCTACGAGTACCAAGTTCAATTCGTTGTGAGATGAGTGTTGTTTCTGCATCAGAAGGTATTAGAAAGTGTTCCTAAGAATTTATATAGTACGAAATCGACACTCATACTGAATCAATTGTTTCAAACGGTAAACGTACCTAAAAATTAATGCTCGACAAAATATAGTTCTTACAAACCCCTTTAGCCAACAATTTTCACACTCAGTGTATTTCTTATGACCACTTGTAAGGGTATTACGTTTTATTCGTGGATAATACTTTCACGCGCAATTTATAATTTATGTTATATAATTTACTATATAACAATAGTTAATAGTATATTTACGTTAAATTTTGCAGACGTGCTACTCTTGCTGAGCGAATTGCACGACGCCCCTGATTGTTATAACAATTGCACATTCTTGAGCGGCAAATTGGAAACTTGCCCCCTCGCGCAGCCGGCGACGGCCGGCGAAGCGAAGGACATGACTTCAAAGATCCGCGAACCCAAAGGGCACGCGCCGAGGACGACTTCAAAGGAGCTCGTTGCGGCCCACGTACAGAGTAGGCGCGAGGATGCCGCTCCCCTCCGCTACGCCCCTCTTCGTAAGCACCGCTCTGCTCCGCCTTTTCCCTTGCCTATCCCACTTCCACTTTTTACTTACCCTCTCGCATTCTTCCGTATCTCTCCCAGCCTCGTGCCTCCCTTCCACATTCACTCCTCGGCCCACCTCACTCCTGACCAGGGAGAGTCGCGTCCTCTCTCCACGCCTTATCAAGTCTCACTCACTTCCGCCTCTCTTGCCCCATCTTTGTGCCTCACGCTCGCACTCTCCACAACGCCTCACCTCACTCCTCCCATGCCTCTTCTGTCTTCGCCTCGCCCTTCGCGCCGCTCCCCGTCCCACCCTTCCCCTCACCATGCATATTCCCTCGCACTTCTATCTCCCACCGACTCGTCTGTCCACTGTGCCCCGCCCCCGTCCCTGCCCCTGCCTCTTCCCCTGCCCCTGCCCCTGCCCCTGCCTCTGCCCCTGCCCCTGCCCCTGCCCCTGCCCCTGCCTCTGCCCCTGCCTCTGCCCCTGCCTCTGCCCCTGCCTCTGCCCCTGCCCCCGCCCCTGCCCCCGCCCCTGCCCCCGCCTCTGCCCCCGCCTCTGCCCCCGCCTCTGCCCCCGCCTCTGCCCCCGCCTCTGCCCCCGCCTCTGCCCCCGCCTCTGCCCCCGCCTCTGCCCCCGCCTCTGCCCCCATTCGTCTTGGCTCGTTTCTTCCCGAATCGTCTCGCTTCGTCCCCCTCCACCTGGTCTCACTCTTCATCCCGCAGCGCTCTGTATCACAGCGCACTGTATCCTCACCCTCTGTATCAAGCGCCCGGCTCCCCTCTCCGCGGCCCCACCGCGACGGAGAGAAAGGAGCGGCTCAAAGACCTCGGACGGCAGCTCCCTCGACAATTACCAGCTCTTGAATTTCGACATCCAAACCAATTGCATTCGCCGCGCCGCTCTGTCGGCGTCGCCAGATGCGTGCGATTACAGGAAGCAGGTGGCGCAGCGGTGTGCGCGCACACGAATTAAGATTTTGACAAGTTGACTTAAGAATTAAGACTTGTTGCTGAGGATGTTAAACACGAGAGTGCTGCAAGGCGCACTTTCTCGAGCGTTCCATTCTCGAGCGCCATACGCCACACTTAACGGTATCCTCATCAAGGGATTAAACTCACATCAATCAATGGAATACTGATTTTCATGTTAGGTGTATTGATAAAAGTTGAACTTTCTGTCCCTTAATGCGTAGTTTTCCACATGCAACGTCTAGCTTCCCTCTAAACTACCGTATATCAAAAGGCAAATTATCTCATTAAATGAAATTATAAATTCCAACAAAAACATCACACTTTCAGCTACCTTTAAAAATGTTTTCAACTTCGCCACTTCCTCAAAAAATCAAGCCATGGCAAACCGGATTAGAGTCGTAGGCAGCAGGTGGGCTGTTCGCAAATCGTCCACCGAACGCGGAAACATTCCCGTTATCCAGACCTCCCTGACGCAGTCCTTAAAAATCCCCCGCTCAGAACAGTCCCCGTGTCAATACATGTTGCGAAAATAATTGCGGGCCGCAAGGCCAATAGAGCCGGATGGATGCGCGTGACCAGGCGGGTGACCAGGCGGATGGCCGGGCGGTGTGGCGGGGAGAGCGGGGCGGGTCCGGGGCGGGTGGGAGGCGCGAAAGGAGCGGAGCGTCAATTACTCATCGGCGGTCGTGGAGGCAGGCCTGCACGCGGCGGCGCCAATAATAAGCCAAGGCTGGGGGGACGCGGGGGAGGACGGACGGGGCCGAGGGACAGCGAGGAGGCAGGTAGGGGCTAGGGTGGGGTGGGAGGTGTCCTGGCGAGCGAGGACGGAGTCGACCCGGAGCGGAGCCTCAAATAGGCGAGGACGCGGGAAGCGGTAGGACGGGGAGACGCAGGGCGGCTCGGGAAGAAAAGGAGCAAGACAAGGCGCGGAGGGATAGAGGGGAGCGCGGGGGAGTAGGACAGTGTGAGGGGGAGCAGAGAGTATCCAAACGGGAATATGCAGGGCGGAGCAGGATACGACGGAGCCGGGCTGGGTGTAACAGGACAGAGCAGAGCAGGGCAGGGCAGGGCGAAACAGAACAGAGCGGACCAGGACGGGGCGAAGCACGAGGGCGGAGCCTAGAAGGGCAGAGTAGGGTAGCGCAGTAGGACAGAGCTTAGAAGGGCAGAGTAGGGTGGAACAGGGCAAGGCGTAGCAGGGCAAGGCGATAGTAGACAGGAGTAGGGGAGAGCGGAGCAGGACCCAGCGGAACTACGCAGGGCGGAACGGGGCAGGGTAGAGCGAGTAGGGCTGGGCAGAGGAGGGCAGAGCGGGAAGGCATTACAGAGGAAGGTGGCGAAGGAGAGAAGCGAGAACGGGGTCGGGACGAGGTGTCGCGAAGCTGCTGCTGTTTCGATGGCGGGTGGCGGGCGCCGGGGCGCCAGGCGGTGCGATGGGCAGTCGAGGGCGCGGGGCGTGGCCCGCAGCGGGCGCGATTCTCGCAGTCCATCACGAGTTCGTTCGCGGCGCCATGCATCGCGCTAAGTGACGCGGGGGCGATGACGAGGGCGGGGCCCGGGGGAGGAGGGCGAGCGGGCGGCCCCGCCCTCTCGCTCCCGCCGCGCCGGTCACCGCGAGCGGCTCGGCCGGGCTCGCGAGGGAAAACCGCGTGCGACCCCCGGATAGACCTTCGTTACGACCGGACGTTATTAGCTACTGCATTGTATGTATGTTACATCAGCGTCACGCGTGTAATGTGTGCCGCGTTCATAGTCATCGCAATGCATTATCTGTATATTCCAGCAGCGCGAGCCGCAGCGAGGCGGGAGGCGGGGGCGGGGAGGGGCGGGGCGGCGCGGGTGGCAGAAAGCAGAGCAAACAAGCGCCGTGCACGGCCGAGCGCGCGTCCAATGTCCGCCGGGGCTGGCGAGGGGGGCGGGGGTGGGGCGGGGCGCAGGGGGGATCGGGGCGTACTGTGGTCACGCCGGCCGCCCGCGCCCGGGTGCGAACTGGCCCCCCTCCCCTCCCCCTCTGTGCTGCCGCCTCTCGCCCTTGTCCGGCGCTGGCGCACGCACGTACTTCCCTTTCGGGTTTCAGCAAATGTTCCGAAAAAGGGTTGATTTTCCATGGAACGCGTATTCAATGCGATGTAATAAACCTTTAATAGAGTTACAATATAATCGTAAAAATTACCTTCATTGTGAGTTCATCAGGGCTGATATTCAAACGGTTTAGTCTCTTGTAAATCCGCGAATATTTTGTATTAATTTACTTTTACGCTCAAATAGCAGTAATTAATGCCCCGCGGCAGCGCGAAGCAACGGGCGTGGCAGAGCGCGGGCCGCCAGAGAGCGTTGTCGCTGTGCCGCCTGGCGCCCGTGATGTTTGCTGCGGCAACTCTGCCGCGCCTTAGCGGCGTCTCCCATTCCGGGACACATCCCAAAAATTAAATAAACATTCACTTCCGTCGACATTACGCCGGAAAGAACAGACTGAAATTATCAACCTTTCTATCCTCCGTACCAATGTCGAACATGATTTAAAAGTATGCCACGCTCTATAATTCTTGTTTGTTCAGCCAATTCCTACAAATTGCTGCTAACTGTTCTCATGTGATAAAATGTTTTATTGAATGCTTACTGAATGTTCATTTATCTACTATTTGTCTAGAAGTGTTTTTCCATGCACTGGTTTGCAATGCTAGCATAGATCATTGTGGTATTTATCATTTGTAATTTGACAATGATAATAATAAAAATTAGAATGCATATCCCTTAAAAGTAACTGGCTGTCATCAAATGGTGTAATTACGTAATGGTTCAGGCTCCCTCAGATTTTTAATATAGGCAATTCCACGGAAATATCGTTGGCAAACACAGAAATAGCAATGTCAAAATATTTTTGATTGAAAACATCCAAAGCAACTCTCGAACATACGTTCGATAGACTTAAAAGCTCTCCTTCAATGTGCTTGTGACAAGATGGAGTAAGTGTCCATCATAAATGCGTACTCAAAATATTGCCTTAAATGATACATTAAATAAACGCATTGAACTATTATATGACATACATAGTTTATTATTATCATTTTTTGACAATTATGGAATAATGAAATAAATTATCGATTAAAATATCTTTGTTTAAGAGTGCTTGCCTATCGTTATGTATTTTAAAGAAAACCTCATTAGAAGTTATAGAAGATAAAAAAAGAATAGTGTAAACAAGTGGAATGTATAGGATTGTATGTAGCAAAGTAAAATCTGTGTATCTGTTCGGAATGAAATGAACAGAATGAGACTAAAATTTCAACATACATCAACCCGTCACAATTAGGAATATAAGGACTGCCAACCCCCTGTCTTCGAAACTCCAAGTTTGTGGGTTTAACACCGGAGGGGTTCGTTTTTTATTTTTTTTACAGATCATACATAGTTCAGTACATATAACACTGTAAGGGTTCGTAAGGGCGGAAAGTCTTTAGTAAGCAATGTGACCTTGTGGCACGTAAAAGGAACGATGGCAAGTGCCCCCCCCCAAAAAAAATTGAAGCCCTTCGGCAATAACCCGTCCTAACGAGACCTCATGTTCTAACCAGTCCGTTCTAATATAGTTAACTGTCACCTACATCTAGCAGATGAAGAGAAAATCATATTCAGGCGTAGCAAGGGACGCCTGCGAGGCGCGCCTGCTCGTAAGTTCCCGTAAGTCTGAGCCGGGGTAGATGTCAGAAAATCCCACGTTGGAAATACGAATGTGGAACCGGCCACCTCCGTACAATCTCTAATGCACATAATAAATGAAATGAATTTCAAGTGAACTGGGTTCCAACCTGTACGCTACCAGGTGTGGCAATCATTCTCTTATTTCATAACTTAATGAGAACACAATTAAATGAGTACGTAAATTATACATGGTAGTCATGTCAAGAGAAAAAACACAATTTACGTTGCAACGCAACAATTATGGCTTTTTGATGAAGTCGCCACAGTTTTGAATATTTTCCGGGCGTACTAGATATGCGCTACTTTTGTGCGCACTTTCGAGCCCTGGACGAACCTATGGGCGCTCCCCTCGTACATAAATTCTTCCATTTGCAGCCCTCTGGGTTCAGAAGAATAGCTGTATTAGAATTCTGAAAGAGTTTTGAAATGATGTCGAAAGAAAATTGCACGCATCAGAAAATTTCACATTATGAAATTTACGTACGAACCCACTACAAAAATGAAACTTTCCAAAATAGATTCAAATAATTTATCGAGTTCTTTCACCGGAAGAGATACCCGAGTGCATCAATTAATGTCACTGCAAGGCATCTGACCGGGAGGTCCTAGGTTCGAGTCCCGACGGTGGCAGAATTTTCTACACTAGCTTTTTAGCTAGGTCGAATTCAGTAGTTTTCTGGAGGAGAATTTTAGCGGCCGGCTACTCTGATCGATAGTTTTCCATGGTTTATCCGCGCAGCACCAGGCGAATGCCGGAGCAGTACCCTAACAAACGGGCCACGGACCGCGCGCGATCTCTCCTTCCTCTTCCTTGTCCTATCCTCTCCCCTTACACACACACACTAACCTGCACTACACTACCACACATGCCAGGAGACCGGTCGGGGACTTACGTTTCCCGGCTGGGGCGGTCCCCCGCTGGTGGGAAATACCTGGTTGGGGAAAACCCCGCTCGTCGACGGTAGGTTGGCGCCGGATCTCGCCATCCAGTGGGGAAATATGACCCCACATCCCGATGAAAAACATGAACTACACTTACGAGACTAATAGCTTCAGCAGTTGACGCACCCGGAATCACTAACAATCAATCAATCGAATCCTTTCTTTTAACATTTAACAAATGATATTTATCTTTTTGATATTTATTATTGATAATTATCTTTTTCTTTCCTCGCCACTTCGTACATAATGCAGTCCTTGCGATGACTCGAAAAGAATACAGGCGTTGTAGTCGACTCGGCTCATATGAATGTACCCCGCTAGCATGGACGCCTCCCTTCGTCGCCGACCTTCAAACTGCTACTACTCGCCACACCTACTGCCCAACGCCGCCAACTAACTCGTGCAGCCAACGTCAGCGGAAGATTCGCGCAATTACACATTACGATTGTTATTGTTACCATATTATTAATGAGCATTACAGTTATATGGCCATTAATTTATTCGAGCAACATCTAACGAAGAATACAGTAGCCCTTAAAAACGGAACGCTGATGTCGGTATAGAATTTGTTAGTTAGTTAATGCCTTATTTTACGTGGCGAGACTCGGGCCATTAGGCCCGCTCTTCCGACTAACCACGCAAATTTCGCTACGCTCCTTTCACAACCTAGCGAAGAAAGGAGGTATTATCTTGGGCGACGAAACATGCGGATGTCCATTTTGCTCAGAGGCTTCTTTTAGGCTTGAAAATCTTTTACATGCAGTAATTCTACTACATGGAACACCCGGCTTTAGTTCTCCTCCGAAGAAAGGCGTACGAAGGATATTTTCGCCCTTAAAAATCCACTACTTCGATCGGGTTTGAACCCGCAAACTCGTGTACAACAGTCCGGTACGCTGACCCTTACACCAAATCAATTTCCGGAAAGTGGCGACGAAAGTGCGCGTGGGCGGTTCTCCGGAGACGAACTGGCAACTGAAACGCACCACCCGCAAAGCGACGGACGAGTGAACTCACATGGCCACACGGCCAAAGAACAGAAGAACGCTTCACAACAAATCAATTTCGGTATTGGGAACCATTTACATGTGATTCTCCGTTAGAAACCGACTTGCTAATAGCAAACGTTTCACTACTACATTAGAAAGGAGGAAATAAAAGTACCCCTTCCGTTCCCGCTCGCTAGGAACATGCCATGGCAGTTGAAGAACACCACCACGCAACAGCGTATTGAGACATGAGTGCTCCACCGAGGCTTCCTAGACCGGGAAGACTGGATCCTGTGCCGACCGTAGAGAACGTCTGACACCCGGTCGAATGAACGACGCTATACGAGAACCGAGGTCAACGTGGGTGGCTGTGCTAGTGGAGAGAGAGACAGGCAGAGAGAGAAAGGTAGAGAAACAGAGAATAAGAAAGAAAGAGGGGAAAAGTGTAAAAAGATAAAAGACCCAGAGAAAGAGTGAGAGCGACAACGAAGGTAGAGGAAAAAGAGAGAAAGGAATAAAAGAAAACTGGGGAAAACAGAACGGTATGATGTGGGTGACAAAACGAGAGACAGGAGCAAATCGCGTTTCCACGTGAAAACCACCTCCTCCCGCATGAGGGCCTCCTTCGGAAGCAGATGTAATCCGCCCCGCGCAGGGCTCCGCCAAGCGGCCGCTGCGCCAGCGCCACGCTCCGCCACGCCCCCTCCTGGGGCGCGGGGGCGGAGATCGGCTTGCGGCGCCCGAGGCTCCTTGGGCGGCGCGACGCGCCCGGCGCCAATTAAACAGGTAGCCTCCTCCGGCGCCGCCCGCCTCAACGTTATTGGCGGTTGCGGAGGGCCCCAGGTCGCGACGAGGGCGGCGTTCACTGCCTCCAGGCATTATCCCATCCCTCGCGCCCGCATCTTACCTGTGTTACTTCACTATTACCTTTGCACCATTTCATAATCATGTCTATTATTATTATTATTATTATTATTATTATTATTATTATTATTATTATTATTATTATTATTATTATTATTGAATTTTGGATTGACTGAAGTTTCAAGAATGACCTTTGAATTCAATGAGAGAATACCTCATCTTGTCAAATAATTTAAATCTTATTCACGAATAGTTGTTTTTACAATTGGTAGAATCTCAAATGGCCAGGGATAATTCAAAATCAATAAATTTGTTGCTGTTCCTGTTCTTTACCTCGACAGCCTGCTACGGGCTTTGGTCGACCAGCGGTGACCCAGCCTCTCGACCATGGGATAAGGGGTTCGTGTGGTTAGCACTAATAACAAGAGATCCCTTCACTGTACGTTGTGGTCTTCATAACCTTAGGTCGAGCATTCTCATCGCACACAGCAATACATACTGAGACATATAGTTGGCCTCGACCGGGAATCGAACCCTGGGATGCACCATGGAAAGTGAGCACGTTAACACACGCCACCGAGGGAGGGAATAATTTGTAGTAAATGTAAATATAACATTTTTAGTGATCCCAAACGATTACTGAAATAATGGTTACCGTATAGCGACTTTGAGAGAATAGATCGGATTTCTGCGGAGAACGTAGTATTCCTTTAATTCAGGTAATAAAACGTTCGCATTCCATCAATTGAAATATCGAGTAAGAAGTGTCTCTGTTCAACTGTGGAGGAATAAAGTGAATTACTTACGGAAAATGGCAAGAGGAGGTATTCTAAGGAAATTGCTTGCTACTATTAATTTTCTGAACGTGTGTTTGTTGTTGACAAGCGTGCAAGGTAATATAAGCGTTCAACTATTTTCCAGCTAAACCAATGGGAATTCTTTGGACAATTCACTAAATAGTAGTACATTACTTCAACTGCTGGTTCACCGAATCTGAGGTCCATAGAAAGCGAAGCTCCCCGCGAGAGACAAACACGCATGCACATGGCGGGATTCTAATCTGTGGCTCTTCGAACTGAGGTGTAAGTTACTATTACACGATCTAGACACATCGGCCATGCAGGCCAGGATACAAAACTGACACGCCAGAAAATCAAGTTCAGCATTTGCCGCGTCACTCAATTCGTAACTTTAAACGCTTCATCATTGAAAATATGTTTGGTGATTTGAGAATATTACAGGCTAGAAGCAATTTCAGAACGAATCTTAAACGAACTTGGTATAATGGTTCAATAAATTCATTCATTAGAATAACATATATTTGAATTACACAGGGTGCATAAAGGCAGACAAATGGTTGGTATTACGTAAAACAAAACTTGGACCATTTTGAATATCATGATTTGTAACCGCGTGAAGGTGAAAGTGTCACAAAAGTGGTAGAAATGAAAAAGGAATTAAGAAATTATGGTATAACGAGTTATTTTCTACCACTTCGACACGGTGATTGTACATTATGCGTACAAACGTGGAACCAAATCAAACACACCCGAAGAGAGAAGCGATTTGAATCCAACAACGTAAAGAGACAAGCAAAAGGAAGAATGTGGTGCTTTGAAGCTAAACGTGCTTCCCGATATGGGCTGTCATGACGCATAAATGCCAAAAACATCGAAAACAAATAAATAAGCCAGCGGGAGATGGAAGAACGGGAAAACGCTAAAAGGCTAGCGAGCGAACACCAGTCGGTCGCACGCATCTGCTCTTCAGTATTCGCGCCACATTCATCCGAAGGGAGCGAGCGAGAGAAACAACGAGAGCGGGCGGGAGAGAGAGAGAGAGCGAGAAAGAGAAGCGTAATGAAAAGCAAGCGGTGGAACGAGTGAGGGGGGGGGAGGCGCCTGCACGGAAGTAACCGATGATGGTGCACGTTGTCTGCTTGCGGATTCTGAAGGGTGCGGCGGCGAGGGCCAGTAAAGGGCGGCGGCGAAGGGCCTGTCCGCGGGAAGCGAGGCGTCCGAGTCAAGTGGCGGGGGCGGGGAGGAGGCGGGGAGGGGGAGGGGGCGGGGGCGGGCCGAGGACGCCGCGCGCGCCGAGCGGGCGGGGCAGCCCGTTAAAGGGGGTGATTTGGAGGAAGGACCAAATATCCGGAGCGGAGACGCCGCACGGGCCCGCCCCGCCACGGCAGCCGGCGATGGGAGAGGCTTGTTGGACGGACGGTGTCGTTCCAGTGGCAAGAATTTGTACCAATTCGCCCGCTTCCGTCGAAGGCGCATTTCTTTTTCCGCGCGCTGCCCGCAACCGTTGCCTCGATCGTTTCTCCTCGGCTCACATACACCACTGCCGCCGCCGCCGCCGCCGCCGCCGCCGCCGCCGCCGCCGCCGCCATCGGTACTTCAAGGACGATGTACGGTGAACATGTATCTCCCAAAGTTCATCCACTTTTTATGCCAAAAAGTAGGGCTAACAATGCTTCGCATGCAGAAAAGTATGCTTCAATTTTATATTCTTCAAAAAACCGATTCATAGAAGTTTATATTACGTTTCCAAGTTGATGCATTTCCATCAAGTATTTTATTATCTATACCATAAACAATTTTATCCATTTCATTTATATATTTTTATCTATTTCATTTATACATATTTATCTTTTTATCCAATAAATTCTTATTCAATTAAGGGGATCGTGTAATCAAGATGCCAAATATGAAAACCTACATTTCGACCAGCACTGGTGGATATAACGAAACAGTGCATTTACAAATTCCCCTATAGCGTTAAGAAGATAAGGTTCGAAAAGGTTCCAATGAACGTGAAGGATGATTGAAGCCTTCATTGCCTTCATACCTAAGAGTGAATGCGTTACAAAAAATGCACTTATTGATTCACAATTTTGAAGTATATGTAACAGAATAGAATTTGAAGTAGAAAGGTTCTTATTGTTGTTTTTTTTAACTGTTTTCTTCATGTATACAATTTTCTTTACTAACATGTGTTCGCGTTGCATTTCGAAATTTTATGGTGGGCTAGAAATACTACAATTTGATACACATATCCTCTCCATCGTGTATTCCTTTACCAATATTTTTAATAATAATAATAACAACAACGTACTATATTACCTTTATTAACGTTACTATGAAATGCTTCTTAACTCTAAAAAGAAAACAAACGTTCAGTTCTATATTTACCTCTATCAAATTGATCTTCTTTGACACATTATTCGTATTTATTGTAAATGCCATACGTACTAAAATAAATTTCAGAATAAAATGTCCTCTCGAAATCAATGTGCTCAAAGAAAATAGCATTTCTTGAACATTTGTTCTTCCTTTTTTGCTCATTCTCTTGGGGCAAACGTGAGTCACTAACTTTCCCAAGTTGTGCGGCAGAATTCCCTTTGGGCCAGTAATTTTCAGCCTTGGCTATTCTGTGGTTTACGAAATCAAAGCGGCCCGCCCGGGGAGCACGTTCCGAGAAGGAAACAAAGGGCGCGCAGCGGTCCCATTCACCTGACCTTCAAGGAGCGGCGCAGTTGTTGCGTGTTACATATAGTAACAAAGCGCTTCGCAAGCATTTTTTGATGTCACTGGTGCAAATGCCTCCTACGCACCGGAAGTAGTGCTGCGTCCAGTGATAAGGAAAGGACCGTCTTTTTTTAATGCGCCAGGAAAATTAATATATGTCAATTATTACATAATTTACTTGGGGTAATCTTTAAAAAATAATTATTTATAAAGTGTAATATCAATCTAACAAATCCTCGTGATTCAAAATGTTTAATTTTACTCTCAATTGATAAGTTTAAATATTACTTATGTATTTAATTTTAATGGGGAATTTCTTTACTTTTGTTGAGAGAGAAAATAGAAAATGTAGATCAGATACCTGGCTCATAACAGTATTTTCGAGAAATTAGTTGACAGTTGTTGCTTCATACTTACAGTCATTCCCGTTTCCTCTACAAAAGTAAAGAAATTAATATTTGAACTTATCAATTGAGAGTAAAATTAAACATTTTGAATCACGAGGATTTTCGTTACGTAATCGCACTAAGAGTGCAATAATTGCATTAACTTCCTACATTCAAGTTAGAATTATTGAAAGAGCTGCCCATATGTTAGAGTGATATAAATCTGAGAGGTTTTACTAAAGAATGTACAGTATTCTGAGGCGTGTTCATTAATTTCACTTCATTGCTACACATCATAAATAACAAAATCATTTATTAAAATATATCCCAAAACGAAAACAGGAAAATCAATTTAAACATATTTCTGTTCCTTGAGAAAATAGGTTTTGCAAGGCAAAATTTAAAACAAAATAAACTTGTACGAAATAAAGCAATAAGTAATTAAGTACAGTACAAACATAATACAAACCTCATTTGTTTGCTACAAAACATGCAAATTTATTTTCGTATGAAGCAACCATTCGTCGGGAAATTCCGAGCGCACTTTAAGCTTATCTTCCTCGCCACAGCCTGCGCGCGCACACACCTTCCTGGATTTGGAGAGGAAATGAGGGCGGGGTCGGGCAGTGGACTCTGCCTGCAGAAGCGTCGGGCTGCAGGCGGGCAAGTAGCTCGTGCTGGCGCATTTGGACACGTCTGTTAGGGAAACTCCTACCCTACATCGAGTTTTTTGTGAGAAGTCAGAATAAACTAGTGGTATTACAATAGCACAAGCTTCTTGTATTATTTGTAACGGTTACGGAATAAGTTAATATTGTAACTTCTATCGTACTAACATTTCTCTCTCGCTCAAAAACTCTTCATCAAACGAAAAGCAAGAGATTCAGCTTATATATGATCATTAATTTCTTGAAAATTCCAAATTTTATTTACATTGTCACTTTTGCCATTGAATTTAGTGAACTGAACTCTAACCTTAAAAAAACGTTTAAAGAAAAAACTTTTTCCGTCCCGATGTTTGTACCACCGAACTTCGTAGTCTAGCACGTTATTTACTGCCCCACCTACTACAACACTGTTATTAAATGTACAAGAAGGAAGTAAGACACTCAAAAAATTTTGAGATTTTGAGAAACTTTTCAAGAGAAAATTTGAAGCATGGGGGCACAAAAACTAATTAAGATTTTAAATATATCATTAATAATAATACTAAAATGAGATATGTTTAAATTACGAAAAAATAATAATTTGTAACTTTATAAAACTTTCAATGAAAATGTCAATTATATCATTAAATTGTAATCTATCCCTACAGAAGTTTAAATAAAAAACAGAAGCCGTTTTTAGAACATCTTATTTAGGGAGAATTAAAATGAATCGAGCTGAATATTGTCCTGAACAATCAGTTCACGTATGTATATTCGTAGGTATCAATGGCCACGCCCGTTTCAGAGACAATCATATCGAAGAATCTCACTCGAACGTCTAACCGAAAGGTTCCCAACGGGATCAATATGGACCCTTCTAGGGTCAATGAAATTTTGAAGGGGATCAATGATGATCGAGGGTGTCGACTGGACTTGTACATCGAAATGTCAATCGGAATTTCAGAGGTATAATCAAGATTCCATTGCTTACAAGAAAGATTAAACTTGATAATTAATGGATTGCTCATATAAAGCAACAAAACATAACAATACTTTACAAATTGTCTCTTCTTTCTTATCTGTCATTCATTCTTGGGATCGTGGGCGTAGCTAGGCTGGTGCAACCGGTGCACTGCAATAAGAACCCCCACGTACGCATACCATTTTCTCTATTTAACCATCCATATTATTATATCAATTAGTTTTAAAACTCTTAATCTCACATTTATTGGTAGGAGCCTCATTTTGACTTTCTGCACCGGGGCATCCGGGAACCTAGCTACGCCACCTGCTTGGAGTGTTTAGAATATTGAACATTGATTTTGAATATTGAATATTGATTTTGTTTTTAATTTATTTTCTTTAGGATAGAACAATACAAAGATCAGTGTTAATACACTCTACATTTGTTATAGTTGCTTATATCTACTTACAATTAACTTACAATAATCTTACAAATAATCTTAAAATACAAATTACATTAGTACTAGGGTGGTAGAGGTATCTTTGTACAATATCTCTACTTTGGATCGAGATCTGAGAATTTATTAGGAATGTATGGAAAGGAAATTTATTTTTAATGGGAGTTCTGTGAGTTGGGTTGGCAGTCTTGGCGGGGTTAGTTTGGGTATATTTGGTATGTTTTGGAAGAAGAAAGTGGATAAAAAATAATGGGGTTGGTAATCGGTTCTAACTGGAATTCTTTATGGAGTAGTGCATTGGAGACGTACCATGGGGCATTCGTAATGGTGCGCAGGAACTGATTTTGGATGACTTGCAGTTTTTTTGGTGTTTGATTTAGCTGCGCTAGCAATTCTAGCCTCCCCGCGAGGCGAGGTGAGGCGAGGCGGGAAGGCTGACGCGTGGGGGGGCGTGGCTGTTGCAGGAAGACGGACAACAAGCAGGACGAGTGCCTGGTGGCGCAGGAGAAGCTGCACCCGGTGTGCGCTCAGCGCGTCGAGGGCTCCACCATCCCCACCTGCCACTCGCTGGCCGAGGAGTGCCGCGAGGAGCGCAGCTGCCGGTGAGTACCAGCGCCAAAGCACTTCGGCTAGCTTGGCCTGCTGCTATCGCTTCCTGCATTGCTTCTTTCTCTACTCTAAGACTAAGCAATTTACATGTGACTTGTTCCACATGGAAATAGTAAATAATACCGACACGTCCTTTTTAATAAACTACTGGACGAAATTACAGGATATATGTGAAATGGAGAATGCAACGATTGCAATACAATTTTATTTTTAAAATGATTCTTGAAGCAATTGTTTGAAACGTATAATTTGACATGACATTCATTTTGTTTGCGTATTAACACGAAATAATTAAGACGATATTGAAAACAAAAGATTGAAAATCTTCAATTTTATTTCATGAATTATCATCAATGGACACCGACTGAATTGTGTAGTTTCATTAATGAATTTCGTAATGTATTTTTAAATTCGCCTCCTATATTATTTCAGAAGAACACATACATTTTGCGGCTCTCACACGCAACCTAAATGAGTCTTTAAAGAAAGATAATTTCACGGAGACGTGACGAATTGCACTTTGACTAAAAAAATATGAAGAATTAGTTTTAAAAAATAATTTCAATTTTCATGTGAAATGCAACCCGTAACACGCGGCCGGATTTTTAATCTTTATCGTTAATAACTCCTAAACAATGCGTTTTAGGGCCTTAAAAACTAACACCATGAGTCCAAAAGCCTCAAAGACATGTTCCTCACATCGTTTTCTACAGGCCAAGATCTTCTTGAACATTCTATTACGTTTTTGCTGGTTCGACGCTTCTCGATTCTACCCCACTAGTTCAGAGGATGTAGAATCTGCTACTGTATGTGAAATTAAACTAATTACTTGATATTCTAGACGAATGAATTACACGGGTGTACCTCTCTGGTCAGTAATAACGTTAAATAATAATAGATTTTATTGACCAGGGTGTATTGTATTTTTATCAATTATAAAGAGACATATAAAACAAGCGACGGAGGGTAACAGGGTTTTGAAGAAAAATTAATTAATTCAGCTTAATTTGGAAATGGAAAAATAGAATAGATGGTGTTTAACATGCGAGAACGCGGGTACGATAGAAATAGTTAAAAATATTAAAAGTTTTTAACATACTAATTAGAATTTAGCAACAAAATTTACTCGGTTATATTAAATACATTAAAAAAATTCTTAATATGACAATTTTTTCTAGAGTTTTATAAACAATAAATAGTTACTTTGCTGTTTCAACCCCAGAGGTATAGATACCAGCAGAAATTATTTCGCGTATTTTTTTAAATTTCTTATTTGCCCATCTCTCATCACAATTCTGCATACTTTTCTGAGATATCGTTTGTTTCCTCGAGAAGATGCTCCACATTTTCTGAACGACGGCCGCAGGACACACTGATAGGACTGTGATGCGCTGCAAATCGATATGCAGGTGTCTTAGAAAACGTTACAAACTTCTAGGGCTTCTTTGTGTGCTGCACTGCTAAATTTCTTATAATCAAGTTATATTCCTGATCATAATTTGAAAATGGGGGTTACTTTGTACCAGAGAGAAAACAGACTCCTATTGCGCAACAAGACAGAATTCAATTGAACCAACCTTGCATTAGGGTTAAAATATTGAATTACAATAATTTTTTTCACTTCAGCTGCCTAGCAAAACGGAATAGTACCAATCACCATTTACCAGTTTTATCAGACTCCATTAACTCGGTAATATTTGCAGAAAACGGAGTGCATGAATGGAGTGGGTGTGGGGTGGGGACAGACAGTAGGCGGTCACGGCGAACACTAGATGTGGGGAGTGTGCACACGAGGCTCATGAATGGATCGTGAACGTGATGGAAAGTGAATGATCTTGGCTGTCCAGGTGACGCCGCGTCGAAGGCTGAGTTGCCGACGTTTCGACCATCTTGTTGTGGTCAGACCACGACAAGATGGTCGAAACGTCGGCAACACAGCCTTCGACGCGGCGTCACCTGGACAGCCAAGATCATTTACATGACTCTGGCCGCGGAAGCCTACGACTTCACGTGATGGAAAGTGGGCGGAGCGAGTGAACGAGGCGAGTGAACGCGGTGTGTGAACGCCACGAGCGAACAGCGCTAATGAACGGGAGGCGTGAGTGACGCAAGTGATCACGACGACTGCACGATGCGCGTAGCGTAGGTGTGGTGAATGAGCGTGAAAAGTGGAGGAAGCGAGAGAAGGCGAACGGGGCAAGTGGGCACGATGAGTGAACGTAGGCAAATGAAAGGGGAGATTGAACAGGATGAGTGGCCGACGCAAGTTATCGGGTGAGTGAACACATAAATGAAAGAAGCTAGTGAGTGAGAGAGGACTAGGGGGGAGAAAACTAGTCAAGTAAAAGGGAGCGAGTGAACGAGGCGAGTGAATGATGCGGGTAAACGAGACGAATAAAAGAGGGTTGTGAATGAGCATGGACGAACGGGGCGAGTGAACACGATGGGTGAAAACTGGATGAAGGGGCAGAGTGTACGGGGTTGCAGGAATTACACAAGTCTTATGAGCGCGTGAACGAAAGGAACGGAAAAAGCGAAAGAATACAAGTGAAAAGAGGGTGAGTAAACGAATATTATGAATAGCAGGAAGGGAACGAGGCGAGTAAACAAGAGGAGTTGTAAATGAGCGCGCACTTTGAGCGGGACGAACGCGGTGGATGAACTCTGCGTGTGAACGAGATAAGTGTAATTGACGAGTGACCCGGAATATGAGGTGGTGTAGTGCATGTAAGTGTGTGTGTGTGTGTGTAAGGGGAGAGGATAGGACAAAGAAGAGGAAGGAAAGATCGCGCGCGGTCCGTGGCCCGTTTGGTAGGGTACTGCTCCTGCATTCGCCTGGTATTGATCGGAGAAACCACGGAAAACTACCGATCAGAGCAGCCGGCCTCTAGAATTCTCCTCCAGACAGCGACTGAAGTCGCCTTAGGTGAAAAGCTAGAGTCGAAATTCCTGCCGCCGTCAGGACTCGATTGCTGCTCAGTTATTCGCCCAGCATTGATAGGAAAAAACATGGAAACTTACCGATCAAAGCAACAGGTCACTAGAATTCTCCTCCCGTCAGCGACTGAATTCGACACACTATTGTAGCTAGTGTGGAAAATTCACCACCTTCTGGACTCAAACCCTAGGACATCCCGGTCAGAGCCATGACAGAGACAGCGGCAATGTTGGCTCTGAGCTAAACTCAGCCGGTGCAAGGGGACGAGGTGGGCCGGATGTCGTGAAGATAAGGCGTGCAACGCGGGCGGGGCGGGGGCGGAGCGGAGGCAGCAACTAGCCACTGCATCGCCGAGCACTCGGCCGCTCGCTTGCCGCCTCCGGAGGCTGCGTGCCGTGCCGCGCCGCGCCGCGCCGCACCGCCCTATATACTCGTTTAGCAGCCAAGTGCGCCGCTCATTTGGCCGAGGCGGGCGGGGTGAAGAGGGCGGGGCGAGATGGGGAGGACAAGGCGCGGGAGGGGAGCAAAGGGAGAGCGGAGGCGTAGAGAAAATGCATTGGAGAACGGGGTGCGAGTGACCCGGACCAGGCGAGGGGGTTAGGAAAGGGACGCGAACAGGAACGGAGCGGGAAAGTGGGATAATAGTTTAGAAAATAAATCAAAAAGTCGGTCTATAGAAAAACGTGTATGAATTTAAATCACGACAGTTTTGAAGTTAATACTGAGTATATGTTACGGCTAATGTCCGATATATGTCTAATGTTATGAGCAGCAGGTTACTTCGCACTTTAACCATCCAGTGTGGATAAGGCTTTATCAATGACTATGATAGCATCATTTTGAATTTCATACGGATAATGACGGTGTTACACATGAGCGCTAAGTAAAGTTAGGTGTGAGATGTCTTGTGTGTATTTTGGCACAAAATACGCTGAAAAATATGCGTCGTGTTTTGGTATAAAATGCAATGGAAATAATGCGTTCCATAGGCTCAAAATTGTTTTACGTTTTTTAATCGCGAGGGCTGAAGGACATCGCCAACTGGGAAATGCGTAACGAAGTGTCAATTGAGATATTTGACGAGGTTAGGTAAGATGGTATCACGGAGGACAAATTACAAATTTATGACTGGCACAATTAAAAAAAAAACTACTCACGTTACTCCCGTTGTCTCTCACTATCATTGAAAACTTCCCACCAGCAGTCTGATTGCTGATCAAAAGAATATCTGCTATTCCTCACATATATAACGTCCATCCTTTACCATGGCCACTTCGTTTACGCTAGTGACAATTTTATCAAACTAGTCTGAAGCATGTTTCGAAGTTCTTCATACTTTGAACCTTATACACCCATTTTGGATAATATGAACATTAGCGGACCAATTCGAGAATTAGCCAGATTCGGACATTGGCGGTAACAAACACATCAGTAGTCACGACGATAATTGAACAAAATGTATTATTTCAGATTATGCAACAATAGATATGAATTCACATTATTCAACAGTCCAACATGCGAACGTCGTTTCTTCATAACAGAATTTTTGCTTATGAACCATTTTTTAATTAGACCGTGTCAATTATTCATTGGTTAGTGAAATAAAAAATAGATAAAATACATTATTGCAAACGAACCACAGTACTGAACAAACGTGACTCGACAAAACTGAGCATCGTTTCCCCAAAACAGGAGATTTTATTTATAGGCAATGATGTAGACCCGCTAGCGGCAGGCATAAAATTTGAGTTAAATACATATTTTAACGTGGATAAAGTTTATGCATGTGATATTATACCTGCAAAATTTAAGACCTGTCTCGAGCTAGGATTACATATCGTTTTCCTTTATAGAGAGAGAACATTGTGATGCTGTACTTGCTTGCTTTTACAGAATAAATTTAGTCGTAAGTTCCGTAAGATGTTAAATAAATATGCTCTTTGATGTGAAAATAAACACATAAATGTGTCTTTTGCCTTCCAGAAAGTAAGCAGAGTCGAAATCTTTAAACATCAATTTATGTTTAGTCTTAAATGTTGCAATTACCTGTCCAAATGCTACAATTTAAAAATATAATGAAGAGAAGTAATCATTAATAATAAAACAACTCATAATAGATTTACAGTCGACGATGAATCATCATAATTCAGTATATTCAAGTGCAGGCAGTGCTTAGTAGTAAACACCAACAGTTAACGCTGATTCTATTTTCCATGAATATTTTCGACATTAACGTTCAATAATGGAGATGGAAAATGAAAAAAATTAATCGTCACTGCAAACTTATAATTACCGTTACCTATCAATAATATTATCAGATATACTAGGTAAACGATAGATAAAAGCATTACTGTGCAAAGATAATAATTTACGAGTTTGAATTTCAATTTAACTATTATATCACTCTGGTGTGAACACATTCCCTTTAATCTCTCCAAAACTGAACAAGAAATTAAGTACTTTGAGCACAAAATTTGTACACATAATTAGTGCACGATGATACCGGAAAATGCATACCATCAATACATTCATCCCCTCAAGGATGAAATTAAACGAAAATGAACGACTGACACTTAGTGGTAATACTTATTGCACATTTACTTTACACACGTTTCACCCTCCCAATTACATATTTCCATTATCAGAGCGGTTTCGCCCATTCCAGACTCTCTTTCACAAATGTGCGCACAATTATATATCTCTTAAGCGGTAGAAAAACTGGTATGTGAAGATCACTGTCAATTGTTCTGTAAATTGTAATGCACAAGAGACTAATTTTGTTTTTGTTTCAATAGTTCTAAATTCTAAATTATTTTCGAGCCACGATTAATAGTAAAAAGTTAACTTTAAGAATGAAAGATCTTTCGCCGTAACTTGAAAGACTAACTGGACATATACAATCCATGATTTAATAATAATGAAATAAGAAACACCGTGTGTTCACAATTGATCTCCTTCTTAGCCATATATTCCATTTGTACTATTCGTCTTTTTTAATTCTACCGCATATGTTGTTTATTTCCTTGACTTCAAAACTTGCTGACTCCCTGACTTCAATGTTTTAATGAAGCCTAAAGAAAACAATGTATACAATATAATATAATATATAATGTAAAATAATATATTCTTGTTCTTCTAAAATATGAAGTAATATGTTTCTTTTTTACTGAAATATTTCGTACTAGCCATTACCCTTGTCAGTTTTATATCAGCTTTTCACCCAGGGACGTAGTGTGTGTGGAGACAAATTAAATACTGTCTACACTTTGAAGAAAACACGAGAAATATTAATTGAATCTAACATACACATTTCTGAATAACATATTCATCAAGTCAGGGATTGTTTTTTAAGCTTGAAAAGTCGTCAGTGTTTGTTAGCGCCCAATAAGAACTATATTCCTTTTTGGCACCAATAAGCCAGTAAGGAATGTCGAAAGTTAAGTGAGGAGCTTCGGAAGAAATATCCAGTAATGCATAGAGAAATACTGATATTTTCTTAAAAAATGCTGCTTGAATCACAATGAAGTCAACATACGGAATCCCAGATACAAGTGAGGATCCTCTATGTGTATGCACGTACACATATTGCGGATGAGAGAAAAGCTTAGTCTCAGCCGTTATGTTGAGCCGCCGAACAGTCCGCAGGTAGCCGGGACAGTGATTCGTTTCCATACGTTGAATTTGAAATTGAGTTCCCTGTCCATTGAGAATCAATCAATCAATCAATTATGCCTTATTTTACGTAGCACGACTCAGTCCATCAGAGTCCCTCTTCCGTTCTGATCACGCAAATTTCGCTACGCACGAACGCGCTCCTTTCACCGTCTAATGGAGAAAGAAGATAACACTCGGGTAACGAAACAGGAGATTTAAATTTAGCTCAGAGACTACGTTTAGGCTTAAGAACATTTTACACACAGTAAATTTACAATGAGGGACAGCCGGCTTTACTTCGCCTCTGAAGGAAGGCATATGGAGGACTTTTTGCCCTTAAAATTCCACGGCTTGAACCTAAAAACTTGGGTGCAACAGACCGATACGCTAACCGTTATGGCCACCAAGTTTGGTGTCAGGACGTCGCCCTCTCCCCGTAGCACATCACATAGTTTTGACGATGATTCAATCGATTAATTAAATAGATTTCAGTTGCAGCCCTTAGGCCCATCTCCACTTTTCATTTCTAGTGAGAGCTGCGAAATACTCTGAACCCTGCAACGCTATCTCGACGATGCTAGTCGCTTAGTTAGGTTAGGGAAAGGTTATCTCTCTGATAGAAAAGGA
Source organism: Teleogryllus occipitalis (assembly GCA_011170035.1). Lineage (NCBI taxonomy): Eukaryota > Metazoa > Arthropoda > Insecta > Orthoptera > Gryllidae > Teleogryllus > Teleogryllus occipitalis. The sequence goes on from BLKR01002793.1 coordinate 157,029, forward strand.
TGAGTTAAAGCGAAGGATACAAGGCGATTGGGTCAGTCCCACCAAGCCACAACACACGGGATAGGGACAACTTCGCATTAGTACAACGTACGCTTAAGTACAACCTACGCTTTAGTATAACGGGACAACTTCTCATTAGTACAAAGTACGCTTTAGTATAACGGGACAACTTCGCATTAGTACAACGTACGCTTTCCTCCCACGAAAGTTTCTACGTCATCCAAATAGAACGGGTACACCGGTTTGCAAGATGATGCACTCTGGATGGAAAGACAACATGGGACCCAGCATACGGTTAAACACAGAAGCTTGAGCGGGAGTAGAGTCCATGACCCCTCGAACAGAAATCGCCACTGCACACCTGATAGCGATCTCAGCGGGCCTGATCGGCACTTCTATGTTGTTCTCTTTCAACTTTTTTAAATGTGCTTGAAATGAAGTGCGTCATTCAACTGACACTTATGTAGTTTTCAACTAAGAGACAACTCCTACTCGGAGATTGACACTTGGAAAAATGCTTCCCTCGGTACTGCTATCCATTCATATTTTTCAAGTTAAGCATTTGTTTAAGCCATATCCATACGATACCGCTACTTTTACGTCTCATCTACAGGAAGTTTGTGAAGTTCTTAGATTCTCCATAGCCAGAAAAATCATTCTTGCATAGGAAGATATTTTTCTTGCTTACAAAACTTGACGGTAGCCATTACTGGTTATACAACCTACTAATGTCTTACCTTAATAATTAACCAGACAATGCTCTTCTCAATATTGTGTATTTGAATTATCTGTGGGTTTACTGCAAATTTTAAATCTATTCATTTTCTCCCTGAGGTATTGTAATGAGTAATTTTAAGTTGGCAGAATTTATTTTTCTCTTAACAATTATCAAGCGAGCAAACGGTTAATTTCGCCCCAATATTCAAGAAATCTAGTCATTTGTGTTAAACCAAGCTTTCGTAATGTTACGTTATTAATCAGCCCTTTCTCTGCTAAATTCTACAGTGACCATTCAGCATTTCCTTCTTTTTGGGGGGAAAAGTTTCGGATCCTTCCGCGAAATAGTGGCATTCGGCAGGGAGCAGCTGAAGAAACCCAGGGGTGGAACAATGACCACAATTCAATGAAAAATATATTAAAGTGAGATCTAACATTCATTAACTAGGGAACGTCATTTTAACATCTGTTCTCTTTCTTAAATTCTGACAAAAATTATATGAAATTAAGAAAAGATGGAGGAGGGCAGGAGACTAAAGCTATTGGATCGTTTGAAAGGGACGGGTGCACGCTAATTTAAAAGTAAGAGAGAGCGGGTGAGACGAATGACGGTGGCGGGGAGGGGTGGGGGCGGGGCGAGGGAGGGGGGGCGAGGAGAGCGAGGAGGCCACGAGGCGGAGGGCAATGCCGAGAGGGGAAAGAGCGGAGCGGGGCAGAGCGAGGTGAGGAGGGGGCGGAGTAGGGCAGGGGAGGCCCGGGCAGAGCGAGGCGGGGAGGGAGGAGCGGGGAGGGAGGCGGGGCGGAAAACAGCGGGGCGAGGCAAGGCAAGCGCCCACCACTAACGATGATGGTGGGAAATGTAATTTTTACCCCCGCACTTCGAGCCCGAGTCGGGTCCACAAAAATCCACCTCTTGATGCGGGGAAGTTAATTTATAGCTTCCTTTCTTACGTTCGCAGCACTTTCTTAAGAAGTTTCCCCCTCAAAATTGTAAGAACACACTGATCACACTCCAAGTTTCCCACCTTAAGGAAAAAGTCTTCGAAAACTTGCAGACGAGACAGGTGACAGTTTTTAAAGAGCTTCGTGGAATATAAATTAACTTCTAGCGAAATTACACAGTACAGGGTTCACCTTCGCCAACAAATCTAGTTACTCTCTAGTTTGAAGGAAAAGTCCCCGAGCGCACGTCTTCTTAATGCCAATGGCAGTGGCAGTGGCAGTGGTAGTGACTCCATGGCAAGAATTTAGTGATTCGAAGGGTCCCACTCGCGCTTATCTTTGTGAGATTAGGAAGCTCCACACATAGAAATGAACATAAACTTACGAACCCGACACGCAGTTCAACTTTCCTTTTGCTACCAGTGGTAATAGTAGAGCCGTGGAGGCGGGTGTAGGTTGGTACATTTTAACAATACTAACAAATCAAATCGTAGATCGTTTACCAATGCAAATATGTTTTCTACATTTCGTGACCGAACATTTTAAGTTTCCAAATGTTACTAACCTCACATTAATGGTGCTTTTAATCACCATTCAACTATGTAGAATAGAAGTTCGGGGAAGATATTCTGATGCTGAAGAAAACTTGCACAGATAATTTTTCCCCGTACGTCAGACAGTTTCTTTTTGTTTTGAAAAATGAATCATTATTCAATCAAATCAAATTGATGTTCTTTTCCGGGAAATTCGCCCATATTATATTAATTTTGCATCACATGTGATGTAACTCAATTTAAAAATGTATACCAAGTCTATAATTGCAGGAAATAATTATTGTGGCAATATTTATCAACCTGATCTTGAAAACATGAGCTACTGAAAGGAAATAACAATGCTGATGTTGATGAGTAACAAAAAATATGTAAATACAATGTTGCTAACTGCAGCTCATATTTTCTAACATCCTTTACCTGTTCATATCACGATTGGTGTCACTCTATTTACGCCCTGATCCCAATTCTCAACTGGACAGAATTAATAAGGAATGCCAAAATGAGTTAAAAATCTTTCTAAACAAATATGTGTAACAAAAATATAAAATAATTTAGAGCTGAGTTTTCTATAACACCTATAGTAAAACATTAAATACGCCGGTACAAGCAAAATGTGAGTGACACCACTTGGGCTTTAAGAGACCATCATATAATTTGGATTTACACGATTGAAGATTGTTTTGTTTACCATCAAAATCTTCCGATTGAAAAATTGACTTGCGTCACACGCGACTCATTGTGCAAGGAATATAGGTAGCGAATGTCAATCACACCTACAATCCTCACATCAAAGATGAGAGATGTTTTCCCTTCTATACTTTTCAATGCATATGTAAATGACAATCACGGAGATTCACTGAAATTCAATCATATCAATTCCCAATACCTACATAAACAAATTTACTAGACGTTTCTAGCGCGTCATATTGTCTCATACATTTCTTTCACATCCAACTACTTGTCATTTGTCCATTGTTAAATAACAATTCTTAAAAATTTATTTTTATTTGTTTAGTCCTGAAATGAAACCCAATCTGAAAGTTAGAAATTAGAGCTTCCTTTATACAGAAACAAAAAATCTCATTACTTTCTCAATTTCAAGACAAATAGATCATAATCACGAGGCAGATAGAAGTAAATGACCCAAAGATAAAGTATTATATTTAAAAAGAAGCATGGATTCACATTTCAAATTGTTCGATATCACAGTTTATTTTGTTTTCCGGAAAACAACTCTCTCTTAATTACATTCTAATATGATGCTCACTGTCACATTTCCAAAGTCGCTTATTGAAGTCCTTGTTTTTTGCTGGCCCGCTTCATTCTGTTTATTCCCCATCAAGTTACAGCGATTTGCAGATAATTATCGGATATCTCGTGTGAAAGTTCAGGATAAAATCGAAGCCACAGGAATGCTCCGCGTTTTGATGAAAATAAAACGGTATTCACATGCCGCCACCAACTTGCATGCGATCGGGAGTGGAACAATGACTCACACGTCACACACGCAAAAAAGCAATTATCTTGCGATAGCAACGCAGTTCCAACAATCCTTTTTCCTACACAATGAAACAATTATAGTTCTTTGTGCTTGGATTACTGCAGACGATTTTTACACTTTGAACTGAAATCGAAGCCCTCCAGTTTAATCGATATTGCATTTTTGTTTTGTTTTCGAATTTAACTCTTGTATTATATCTGATTTTTGCTACAAAGTACTTCAGTTGGAGACTTTTCAGACCCCTTTATTGTCATCTGGATGCGGTTAATAATGGAAAAAGTAATATACGGTGTGTAAAGAAATTATTTTATATAAAGCTAAGTTAGTTAAAATATTTTCAATAATATAATGTATTATAAATATAGGATATTTTAACACTTATTATCTACAGTACGTAGCTTCCATTTTTGATAGATGATGCTTCAGAGAGATCGATCAAAGTTGATGAGAGGCCTTTCGAGTGGAGAAATAAAGTATAGACGATATCAAAAAATTCTACCAGAGTACATTAAAAGATATTTCTGATGAAAATTCGAAAAATATCATAGAATACATGGGGTTATTCCACGACCATGTAACAAAAATAAAAACTCAGTAATGAATGAGGGGAAATTTGTGAAATGGTTATGTAGTTGCATGATAAATACCCAAATACAAGTTCAGAGGTCTGAGAATATTCCAAAAATATAAATACATGATGAAGCACTCTAAAACCCAGGTAATGTATGAAAGTTAAACATTGAATACAAATCCTTGCTCGGTTAGGTACTCGGGTATATAGGAGTGCATTATTTCACCGTTCAATTTCTTGATTTTTGGTATTTCAGTACTACACTAGCAAGCACATGTTGGTAGTTTTCCATCTAAACTGAACAGCTTATGCCTTCTTTGAGATTCTTCGAAGCCCACAAAACGTTTCCTGCAATCTCCTTCAGAAATGGATCGTTTTTCCGGAAAGACTTTGTTCCCAATGTCACATCATGTGTAGTTAGGTGAGGCATATGATAAATTATCAATTTTGCGTCACATACGGTACAGAATCGACGATTTCGAAGACACACACTCGTCGCAACATTTCCAACGTCATTTTCTTCCGACCAGCTTTTAGAGTCAACAATGCACATAAATCTAAAAGAAATGAGATTGAAAACAATAAAAGACGCTTAAATAATGTAATAGAGTGGAGAAGGGAACAGATTATACCGACCAGACTACGTAGTACTAAAAATTCAAAGGTGTAAAAACTTCAAGAAGGCCAGAAAGGAAGAGGTTTTTATTTGGGTGAGGTTTATTTGAATGCATACATAAATCCTTCAGCATTACCATCAACATTTTCTCAGTACAGGAAGTTAAAATATTGTCAGAACAAATTTCTCGCACTCGCTGGAAAATGCAGCTTAGTAATACATCGATCTGGCGCAAACTTACATCAGAATTTCAAAAAATACTGATCATTTCTGGTGTACAATCCAAATGAAATTGCTAATATTTACAGAAAACTTTAAAACACTGAAGGTGGGCAATGAATTTATCGCTATAATAGCAAGAAATCCAAAATTCTTATTTCAAATGTAGAAAATAGTTATTTAGGTTACTAGTACTGAAACTGAGTCCCCGCCCTGCGAATGAAATGTTGACGTACGAGGCGACGGTGGAAGGTGGTTTTAGAGAAAACAGTTTTTAGATATGGCTGTTAATTTACTTGGGCGTACGCACAAGTATACCGCAAAGTAACACTTTTTAGTCAATGAACAGTGATGGTCAATTCTTGTTTCCATCCATGAGTGCCCAAAAATATTGTGAGGAACGCAAACAAAATTGTTTAAATTACTTTTAAAATATAAAAACAACACATTCAATACAAATTTTATTATATTGATTTAAAAAGTACATGTAAATACAGTTAGATCTTTTCAGTTCGTCTGCAGACAGCCTTCAGATAAAATTTACTTAAAAACCGAGTGTGGAGGCTGAAGTACCCATGTAGATACTCCTGAAGATAATTTTAACGCTTGCACCCCAGAGTTAATAAATTTCTAGCCTCTCTCCAACAGTTTTTTCGAGAACGGATACGTTTTTCTCTCGTAACCATCATTGTACCTTTTGTTTCTACCGATATGGAAGTAATCTGTAATGAGGCAATTTTCCGTGTTTTTTCTCATTCTATTCCTTTCATCTCAAGGGTTTTCCCACTTTGAGGAATGATTTTTCTTCTTCTTGCCTTGGGACAAAACCCTTCTTCTATGGCATCTAGGGGAAGTTATTCAGGTGAGGACATTTATCCCTGTAGTCACTCCCACACCCGACGCCGATCGGAAAAAGCAAGGAGCACACTCAACAGATACGATTGCAACTTTCACATGAGAGATCTCTTATCTTACTTCCCCATATTATATCAAACTATTAACTAGGGAGTGCTGAATTTCAGGTTTTAAATCAGTGCAAAACTACGTGAGAATTTTTTTATGAACTCGGATTCCTGAACCTGAGCATGAAACGTATACCAAAAGTAATGAATTAACAGGTTTTCCTGAGCCTACTGGCGAATATACGAGGGTCGGTAAGAAAGTAATACCCTTAATTTTTTCCTCCACAAATATTTATTTGAAGAACTTGAAATTCGCACACAATATTAATACATGATTATTCTACTGGCTCTGTTTTTCCACATAATTTCCATCGACTTGTACAGCCTTGCGCCAGCGTGAAACAAGGCCGTTCATGCCTTGCCGGTACCAAGTCTATTCCTGGCGTTGCCTGCCCTTCACTTCGGGTCATCTTCAATTTTTCCTCCGCAAATAGCGTTTTCAGTGGCTCAAAGGAATGGAAATCGGAGGGGGTTAAATACGGACTGTATGGTAGATGAGGAAGCACAGTCCATTTTTGGCGGCGCTTCTCTTGCTGCGATGCTTCTTTGTAGGTGTGCGTTATCGTGCAAGCTTTGCGCACAATTCTCCTGGGATCGACCTCGCGGCAAATGCTTCTTTAGTGTATTCAGAGTGTTGATTGAAGAATTCGAATTGATGTTATGCCCAAAGGCAGTACCATCAACATGAGTGATACCATCAATATCGCAAAAGACAGTGATCAGCATGTGAGGACTCGTCGCTGAGGCGGAATACCCGGGTCATGGAGATCGCATTCTCTCGTTCTAACTCATTTGGCTAAACGTCCGACGGTCTTCCTGGCGACAGCAGAGTTGCCATACACTGCACACAAGCGTTTGTGGACGTTCACAACAGTTTCCTTCTCCTCAACGAGGAACTCCATCCCAGCTCACTGTATGTAACGTACGTCGTCTACAGCCGCCATTTTAACGGTTTGTTAACGAACTGTCATCTATAGGAGGGACTTGAAACTTCGCACACTAACGCCGGAAATACGAAACTTTGAAGGGTTAACAACTTCAACTGTCTATCATTATTAGTGCATTAAGGAGAAAAATTTTAAAAATTATTGCGTTACATTCTGACCGACCCTCGTAGATATCCAAAAAATTGTATTATTGTTATTATTATTATTATTATTATTATTATTAGGTAAAAATAACACAGTGGAACATGTACTGGAAATATTTGCTATCACTTTCCAGGAGCAAACGCAAAATATTTTACGTAAGTGTAACCTAGCAGTCTTTCCAAGGAATAGAACAACACAAAGTAACTCTTTTGTCCTGCTAGAAACTACATTGGAGGAAACTAATTTATTAATTAAAAGGATGGACAGTAACAAAGCTCCAGGAATACACAAAATAGCTATAAAAGACATAAAACAGAACATTAACTTAATAGCATCAATTATCATGAACATTTTCAATTTAAGAATTAATGACGGAACTTTTCCACACAAGTTAAAAGAATTCATAAAGAGAACAGTCTCTCAGCGTATGAACACTACATTTCAATCTCAATGTTAAATATAATAAGCAAAGCATAGTAATAGATAGAAATCAAGTAGAACAGAATGAGCTGAACTCGTGGCTCATTGCAAAGTCGCAAGCCTTTCACCACTGAGATCCGGGTTCGATTCCCGTCGAATCTCATGTGAAATTTGTTCCAACAAAACGAGTTTGGCTGCTTCACAAGGGCTAGTCCAACCCCTGTGAAGTGCCCTAAACCCTACCCGTATCCTTATTCCTTCCTAATTCTGGCCGCTGGGTAGTGACGCAGGAGCGCGCGGTAGGAGGCGCGTACGCGGAGATGCTACCTGGCGGTCCTCTTGACAACCGACTGCGACGAGACGCGACAGACTATACTAACGGAGGATTACTCCAAGAAGCGCGAAGCGCTCAACGCCCCCCCAAGGGGTTTAGAGACGCGTTGCGTCAAAATAGACGCAACAAATTTTAAAAAAAAAAAAAAATTAAAAAAAAAAGTTGCTTATCAAAAAAATAAAAGCGCCGCAGATTTATTAGAAAATTTAGTAGAGGTAAGGAATTAAAAATTGCACATGGGATTACGTGTGATGGCATTAAGTATTGCTGTTGAGACTGCAAAATAACTTGAGATTTTTGGGGAGAGCATCTGAAGATGTTTCGTGTGGAAAACAAGACTCCTGCTGCCTTTTTACTCCATTAAAACAAGGGAAAATTCTGGAAACCAATTATTTAAGAACTATTAGTTTACCTCGGCGTAAGAATTATTGAGTATTAAATATGTCAGTATTACCTTGTCTGGGAGAAAGGAAAATCGTTTTCTGTCGTAATTCGGGCAAAATGTTATGCAGAGGCTCCGCGCAGTCACGGAGTCTGCAATGCTGTGAACTAGACCACTAACCACAACGTAAAATTCTAACTTTCAATTCCTTCGCTCCCTACACGAGCGCGGCGCGTTGCCATGCAACCCCTCGGCTTCTCGATTTTCAAACAATGTAATCGCGTCGCGTCGCAAGTAAGAGGCAAGGATTCCGCGAAATTGCGACAACAGGAAATATTATCTTTTTCTGCTCGTTTCCTGGTGTCCGTCCCGTGGCACGCTCTGACGCCACTCTTAAAAAGCAGTTGAAAATTTCAAAGCAGTTCAGTCGTTCAAAAGTTTCACACGAAAAATGTATTGCCTTTCTCTCTGGAAGTCCACCTTGGAAGTCCAACGCGGGACGTTTGAAATGTATACTCTTTTCTCTTAATGAGCGCTAAAGAATGGCCATAAATGATTGAATTCCAAGTGCAACGCCAAATGTGAATTCATTTTGGCCACCTATGTGCCAACAATGGTCTTGTCAAAAGCATATGATATAATAAGCGATGGAGAACTGTTAGATACCCAGGAAAGTATACAAGTTAGAGGAATTACAGTTATTCAAACAGTTACAGTTATTCAAAAATTACTTAGAAGAAAGTTCCTTTAGAGTTAAAATAGACAATATCTATATCTTTTTTATCAAAATTCGACCTGAAAAGAGTATATTTTGTAGGAAAACAAGAAAATTAGAACATTGTGGAAATTATTGAGAATTAAAGATTCCTTAACGTATAAAATTTTCAAATTAATGTACTTCCCATTGATAGTCTCTCATACGATATGGAATTGGAGTTTGGGGGGGGTCTAAAACATTTAAATATTATACAGAATTTACAGAACATATGCATTAAAATCCTCATTGAAAATAGAAATATACAAATCAAACCTTAGAAGGTAGGTATAGCTGTGCATGGAATCATGACAGTTAAAAGATTACATGAGTTTCAAATTCTACAAAGAAATTTTTTCAAAGAATACACATACACCAGTGGGCACAATCGTGAAAATAAAAAGAAACACAAGTTTATATTACGAGAGACCTTTAATAAGTTTGGGGAGAGAATGCTTAATACTGCCATTCCTAAACTGTTTAACTCACTGTCGGATAAAATTTTAGAAAATATATCTAAAAGTGTACTAAAAAGAAAACTAAAAAATGGTATATAAGACAGGAAATGAAATTCCATTTTATTTTACGACTAATTTTATGCAAATTACAACATTTTTGCCATTGTTGTCTTGATTATGTTGTTTTTAATATGTTGATTGTTTTACTTTTTCGTATACGTACGTATATAGGGAGTATACACGTAGTATATTACTTTCTCGTAAACGTACATATATCCGTCTGTGTATACCACTAACGCCTAAACCATACGTAGGATTTTTTCCAGAATGGATATTCCCTGGTCGCTCTGGCTCGACTCGAGGGGCTGCTATTTTGAAGAACTTTCTTTAAAATTTGGGGATACTTTACATCAAGCCCCCCAGATATTTTCAAAAACGGATCCAAATTTTTTCTTTAAAATTCTTGTAAAAATAGAGTAAAATACACATATAAAAGTGACATAGATTCTATTTTCACGGTTAACTCTGAATTTTCGAAAAGTTTGAATTTTTTCGGCGTCTTCCTACAAGTACAAAATTGAAGATAGGAATTTTTCCTTCTAATGAAATTTGTGTTATTGTCCATAACACTGGTTGACAGGGTTTTCTTCACAAAAAAATCTGATTAGTAAATCTTGCGTGTTTTTTCTTACGGAATTCAGCTATATATTCAATTTTTTTCCCACCAGGAACTGGTTTTTTGTGAGATCTACTTTTGAAAATCTGATTTTAACATTCTCTAGTCTGTCACAGGAACATTTTCCGTACACGTAGTGACTTTATTCAAGATATATTTAAGAAAGTTATACGTAATATCATACTACACCGCCAACCGGCATTACTGAGCAGGTTCATTCATGTTTTGACATGCTCAGACCAGTTAATTTGCCTTTGTGATGTGTCAATATTGAGGTGTCTATGACTTTGTTAGCACGAATATCACTAGTGATATATTTCCTTCCTTAGTGTCTATAAGTGTATTGTGTTTTAAGTATTTTCTGTTTTCATGATGCCAAGAAAGTGTGTAAATCATGTAGATAATTTCTGCTGTATTTGCGGAAAGCTAGCTTGAAAGGCTCAGAGGTGAAATTCAACGCCACTTGCATCAACTTAAGGCTGGCATTTTGGCTGTCAGGGTTGGCTGGCATATTGGCTGGCATTTTGGCATCAACTTAAGGCTCGCTGTTTGGTGAGCTGGGCCCGAAATATATGTATTGTGTATTAAGACTGTTGTGTACCACTTTTCAATTAAGACATCATATGAAAAACTGAAATAATATTTGAATTAATTACGAAAAAATACTTCTAGAATCTGTTACTTTCATTCTTGTGAAAGAAAAAAGTTAATTTTTGTAGACCAGTGTAATTAGTTCTTTCATTGAGGTAACTTACATCTATTTGAAAATTTTAGTACTTTTCGCGTAATGTTGCGTGTAATATTTGCAATTTCAAAAAATTACAAAAACAAGATTTTCTCAACAACGGCTGCAATTTTTTTCTTTTAACTTTTGGTACGGGTAATAACAAACGCACTCTCTAAGATGACACAAACGACACATTGCTATACTCTTTTGTTTTTCAAAAATTACAAAAATGTAATTTTTTTTACTTATCTCTCACATCGTTAATATTTACAATAGCGACAATTTGTTCACATTATTATATTTATGAGTACATGTGCTTTAAATAATGTCATATAAAGTTTCTCGAAAACTAAACAGTTTTTTGTTAGAATGAGCTCCAAATTCCGCTCATTCGGAATCACTCAAATGCCATTTTCTCAAAAATTGGTTCAAATTTTTCTTCGAACTTTTGCAACGGATAGTGCTAATTGCACTGTTTAAAATGACAAAGTTAATTTTGGGATATTACTTCAAAACTCAAAGATTACCAAATGTATTTTTTTAAATATCTTTCACGCCGTTAATATGCACATTTCCAGCGATTTGTAAATACTATCGCATTTGCGAATTAATGTACCTCAAATTACTTTAAACGGAGTTTATCGAAAATTCAAAACTTTTCACCGAAAGAGTGTTTCAAATTTCGCATTTACAGTAACGTTTCAACGTCATTTTCATACAAATGGCTCCAAATATTTAAATGACAATTGCCATTTATGACGAGGTGTTACTCTTCTGTAATATTCTTGAAATAATATTTCGGTTCTACTATTACGAAACAATCAACAAAATGTACTTTGGGCTGCGATATATGGCAGCTGGCAAGAGGGTGGGGCAAAACCGTAAAGCCTGTCCACACCAAGAAAATTAGAAAACTACTGCGAGAAAGTCTGTGCCATTCTGTAGAACCACTAGTTGTTAATAATATGCCACACTGTGCCACACCAAAAGTGAAAGTATACTTCAATAAATTCATTAAAACCTACTTCTTGTTTTTTGGGTTTAGGGTCGTGATAATATTGATACTGTTATTACGAATGTTGCTCCGATTATAGGTTGAAGATTGTTGTATATTTCAGTTCAAATTTCTATATTTTTTAATTTTTATATTTTAAGATGATGGTTTTTGTTTCGATTTGCAAACTGTAAATCAAATTTTTGATGGTAAATTAATAATAATAATAATAATAATAATAATAATAATAATAATAATAATAATAATAATAATAAATAATAAAATTATTATTATTATTATTATTATTATTATTATTATTATTATTATTATTACTACAAGAAGTACTTTCTGTTTTCTTCATTCATTGACAAACATAACATATAACAGAAACTCACGAAATGAGCTTTCATAAGAAAGTAAATGAAGGTAATACACCCATAGCGAAAATAACGTTTTACAGCAGTTATCCTTTATTTGCGCGAACTCGGCAAATACGGCGAGTATAGACTGGTCTCCGCTGCCCCAGCAAGCCGCGCGGGGCGGTGAAAGAACAGGCGGCCGCTGCGTAAATCGGCTTGTGCGCGCAGCGGCCGCGCCGGGCGGCGACGGGGCGCACGCACGCGCGCCTGTGCGGCTTCCCGGTCGCTATTTCGCTTCCCATCTGCGGTGGGGGCGGCGGCGGCGGCGGCGGCGGCGGTCGCGGTCGCGGTGGCGGTGGCGGCCGCCGGCGCCGCCCGCCGCCCGCCGCCCGCCGCCTTGCCCTCGCCCCACCCGCCCCGCCCGCCCGCCCGCCCCGCCCGCCCCCCGCCCCGCCTGCCCCGACCCGTCCCGCCCGAGCGCCCGCCCGCCCGCCCGCCCTCCCCGCCCCGCCCCGCCCCGCCCCACCCCATCCTCCGCACGACCCCGCCACGACGCGCCATGCTTTCCACCTCGTTTCGTGTCGCCCCGCCAGGCCGTGTTCTGAATCCGCCCCGTTCCGCCGCAACCCACCTCGTCACATCCCTTTGCGCCCCGCCCCGCCCCACTCTGTTCCGCTCCGGCCCGTGCCACCAAACTCCGCCCCTCTCAGCCCCACTCCCCCCCCGCTCTGTTCCACCGCGCTCCGCCCTGTGCCGCCCAGCCACGCCCCGTCGCGCCACCTGGTTTCGTCTCACCCCGCCACGCCCTGACTCCTCCCGTCTCACTCCGTCGCCTTCCCCCTTTGCGTCCCGCCCCCTTCCGTACTCCGTTGCGTCGTGCCTCACGCCGTTCCACCCCGCCAACGCACACCACACGACATCCCGCCTCGTCGAGCTGTGCTCGTCCCACTCCCCGCCTATCTGCCGCTTTGCTTCCCGCGCTACTTTCCGCGCCCTCCTCCTACTCGCCCCCTCCCGCGGATCGGACGCAACCGCGGTCCGCTAAGCCCCGTGGATGGGCGAAGAGCGCGGCTTTTCCGCGCCTTCGCAACGCAACAGCTTCATTTTGGGTGATTTGGCCGGGATCGCCGGCAACGACGCCCGCTGCACGCTGGGCGGTGGAGTGCGAATGGTTTTCGTTTACTTGTGCATGAACTGTTCCTGCGTCAATATTGCGCGTGCATTCTTATGCATACAGAGTAGTTCGACAGGCGTAGTGCACAGCAGTATTTGTAACATAAGGGAGCCATACCAGTTTGAGTCTGGTGCACCTCGTAGTCGATTGTGTAATCAGAGGTTCCGATTATTAGAAACTAGCGAAACCTGACAGACGTTCTATCCTTCATCTCCCTCTTTCTCCTTACTTCTCCCTTTTTCTCTCCATCTCTCACTCCGTCTCTCCATCTCTCACTCCGTCTCTCCATCTCTCACTCCGTCTCTCCATCTCTCACTCCGTCTCTCCATCTCTCACTCCGTCTCTCCATCTCTCCCTCCGTCTCTCCTCTCCGTCTCTACCTCTCCGTCTCTACCTCTCCGTCTCTACCTCTCCGTCTCTACCTCTCCGTCTCTACCTCTCCGTCTCTCTCTGTCCCTGTCTCAGTCTCTCTGACTCTGTCTCTCTATATCCCTCACATTCACATTTAGTTGCAGATTCTGCACGTCTCTGAGGAGGTTGCGTAATATCGATAAGCGCCGGACCAGCAAAAATGAAATAGAACGTTGAGGAAGATTCCATCCTGCATATTACGGCGTGAGATGAGTTTCTTTAAGGCATTTGCCATAAAAATTTTAGTTTTTAATGCCCTAAAATATTTCGTATAGTAGTTATTTAAGTATATAAACTTTTTAAAAAATCCTGCTGAGTAT